>CM052548.1:666947-816783 GCA_028533065.1 Trachops cirrhosus | reverse complement strand
ATGGATGGATGGAGGGATGGGTGGATGGGTGGATGGATGGGTGGATGGAAGGATGGATGGATGGGTGGATGGGTGGGTGGGTGGATGGATGGATGGAGGGATGGATGGATGAGTGGATGGATGGATGGGTGGATGGATGGGTGGATGGAGGGATGGAAGGAGGGATGGATGGGTGGACGGGTGGGTGGATGGATGGGTGGATGGTTAAAAAGCAAAACCATATCGTCACCAAAAACGAGGTCTCACAGGGAGCCCCAGTAGCACAGGCAAGGAAACAATGCTCACGAAGAGATTGTGAGTGTATGTGAGATGCTGGCAGAGATTCCCAAAAGCACTCGAAGGTAAATTTTAATGGGGTCCTTTTCTGGTTCCCTAGAGGAAGAGAATGGGTTCATGAAAAAGGAAATGATTCAGAAACAATAATGTCTGGATTTGCAGGTAATCTAATTTTGACCGGTCCTCAGGTGGCCCCAGGCGAAATGCCTGTTACCAAGCCAACAAGTTATCTCCAAGCCACTTGCAGAGGTCGAAGCCTGCACGTCAGCATCTCATTTTATCTCGATCCCATTGTGTTAATTCAGGCTCCCTGGGAGTGGAGCCTGAGAGAGTGATTCTCAGCCGAGTGACGCGTTGAGTGTGGGCTCTCGCGAGATGAGAAGTGGCCAAAGCAGAACAGAGCAGGGAAAATAATCTATCCAGGAACGCGGTCTCCGCTGCAGCCTAGCTTCGGGGTGCTTCCTCGGCCGAGCTCTGCAGCGTGAATTACTGGACGGAGTTGGTCGGACCTGGAGGCGAGTGGGCTGACCTTGGCCTTGGCCGTGCTCTGAAGGTGGCTGGGTGGAGGCGGGGCTTAGCCTGTCTTGTGGGGGTGGTTCCTCTTTGGCTGAGGGCAACTCTTAGGAAGGGAAAGGGCCTGAATGCACCTCGGGGATCCGCGAGAGGCACCCACGGCACCCTGTATAGGAGGCTGGAGCAGCTTCTCAGCCTGAGTCTGCCAACAGTAAACACCCTCTACTGTGTACACTGCGTTTTGTCCCTAATCCTGCATTCCTATAATAAAGTTTAATTTATAAGTTAGGCATTAGGCACAGTAGGAGAGTAACAACAACTAATAATAACATAGAACCATGCTAACACTGGGCTGTAATGAAAGGTCTGTTGAGTGTGGCATGCACACTCCCTCTTCTCTCCCTCTCTCTCCCCCCCTCTCTCCCTCCCAAGGGATGATTCACGCCCCAGGCAGGGAGGGGAGGCACGGTAAGAGATTTCCTCCTGCTATTCCGAAGAGCGCTCAGTCTAAAGCTTACGAATTGTTTGTGTCTGGAATTTTCCGTTTCACATTTTCAGACCACGGTTGGCTGCAGGTAATGGAAAGGAAACCGTGTATTTTTTTTTTTTCTGAGTGAAGGCTCACCTGGCTCAGCAGCCTATTTCTGCAGAAAGGGTCCGCCCACACTGGGAGGCTGTACTCAGATACACAGCCAGACAGACATCAACACGCAGGAATCCTGAGATATTAGGAAGAACAGTATGAATGTGCCAGAAGATATTAGCGCAGCTACATAATTAAGAGAAAGGGCTTTTGTTAAATCTCATCGTATACCCCAAAGACACCATAATAGGTACTCCTAATAGGCACCTCGATAGAGGCCTATTAATAAAAGCCAAAGAACAGGGTTGCTGTGTGAAACTGGCAGAAGCCATCCCATAATTTATTCATTTTTTAATTTAGGGGCCAGCAAGAGAAGAACTTTCTCCCTCACTTGAGCTTTGTTTAGGTTTTCTGGGTCCAGCCGGGTGGGGGCCTCTTGTTTAAGCCGTGTTTAAATTACACTTCGTTCTGAGTTCTGTTTGAAGACTTACAGGTGGAAAACCCACAGATATTAATGCCCAGGATCACGGGCTTTAGAACCAGATCATACCGTGGCACAGCCAAGTATTGGGGAAAACTGTTCTCGGGAGAGTCAGGTGCCCGCCTTGGCGCTGAACCCTAGGGCCCGCTGAGCTCCCCCGGCTGAGCCCCGCCCTCTGCAGCCACAGGGGCCACCAGCACACCGCTGCCTCCTCCTCCCTCAGCCAGAGGGGTCTGTGTGGACGGAGCCGGCTCCCAGGAGTGTGCACTCGGTGGTCCCCATCACCGAAGCCACCAGAGGACACGGCCGTCAGCAGCCACTCTGACCGCGGCAGTGCTCAGCCACCCCGCGGAAGAAAACAGTCCGAAGGGCTTGCCGAATATCCTTAAAAGGAAAAAAAGAGCATGTTCTAAAATGGAAAGGAAAGAGCAAACTGCAGTCCTTGATTTATAGTTCATTTCATCTAGTGTACTTAATTCTGGTTTTGCCAGTAATTTCACGAACTTGGGAAAACACCCCGGAACCCTGCTGTGTGTGGGCCTCCCCGAATATGGAGTGGTGCCCTTGTCACCTGCTGTGGGGTGCCGGCTGTGACCGCTGCTCGCCCCCCAGACGTGAGCCGCTTCATTCCGGGGGAGGGACCTGGGCAGCCTGCGTCCCGGGGGTGAGCTGGTGCCTCCACACCAGGCGGCCAAGCAGGCCAGACGCATCCCTCCCCGGGTCCCGGCAGCCGGCGGGCAGGCCTGTGGCTTAGGCTTGGGTACGTTTGGGCGTTTGAGTCCACCGTGGGAGAGGGAGGGTCAGAGGGGCCGCAGGGACACTCGGGTCCAGGTGGGGGCGCCCTTCCTCCAGGCCGTCCCCAAGCGGAGCTCAGTGCCCAGGAGCCGAGGCTGCTTGGCTCACGTTCACATTCCGGAACCTTCTGGAGCCAGCTTCCCAGAATCCAGGGGAGCTCTACAGCGTCTTTGTATTTCCTGTTCGTCTAATTCGGCCAACGTCAGGTCCCCGGGTTTACTGCTGAGGAAACCGACTCAGACCGGGCCACCCGGCAAAGCCGTCGGGAGGCCTGGCCCGTGGTTCCGAGGGAAGTTCCTTGGGAAAGGATGGGCGTGGGAGGCAGCGTCATGGGGGGAGGGCTCGTGAAGATCTCTGTGGAGGCGACGGCCGAGCAGCACGTGGGCTGCGTGCTCAGTGCCTTCCCCGTGGGAAGGACCCGGGATCAGCAGGACACGTAAGGGACAGTGGTGGCCTGAGAGAAGCGCCAGCCGAAGGGCCTGGAGCGGGACTCCGGGTGCAGAGCGTGACCCCAGGTCAGCAGGCAAACAGAGCGCGCAGGGCGGAATTGTCTCTCGGCCTTACCACCGGAACGGGAGCGGCAGGTAGGATGCAGGCGCAGCCTGTAGTCCACCCGCAATCGCTTTTCCTCTCCAGCCCCGCACTCGGGTCTCCCGCTCCAGGATTCCATTTTCCCGGCTTGGACTTCGAAATGCGGACGCTGCCGTCAGCACTCTGTAAGCGTTCCCGCTTTCAGGGGGCGTGTATATATATGCACACACACACCTATATCCTCTTGTCAATAACTTCGTGAGGGTGGCCGAGGCGATATTTTCATCTTTTCTCCCCTTCCCCAGGCACAGTTTTAGAGATGCAGTGACTTGCTCCCCAGCTCCAAGCAAGCAAATGGGAAAACGAGCCTCAAAACCGCTGCCCTGGCCGGTGGCTCAGCTGGAAGGCTGGGGTTCCATCTCTCTGGTCCGGTGCGAACCTGGGCTCCATAGGGTGAGAGTTTCCTCCCGGAGCAGGTGTGTATGGGAGGCAACCAGCTGGTGTTTCTCTCTCCCTCCCTCCCTCCCTCTCTCTCTCTCTCTCACCAATAAACATTAAAAAAAAACTGCTCACTCCTAGTCCAGGGTTCTCTCCCCTTCTCCACCATCGGTGCCCACCTGAACATAACTTTGTCTGGAAAATCTAGATGTTTCTGATGCTCTGTGTATCCTCTAGTACTAGATCCATCTCGAAAATTCACGTATCCCCACAGTGAATTCAATTTGGTATCGCTAGGTTTTTCATTTTCTTGGTGGTTAACAGAAACATACTATCTTAGTGTGTTGTACGTGAGCTGCCCGTACCAATGAACACAAATGCTGTTCCGTGTGTTTTAAAAGGAGCACCTGGTATGAGCTCTGACCCTGTGTCAGTGGCACGGTGTCTGTGCACCGAGTCCAGCTTCCTAGTGAGAACCAGAGCTGCTGCCTCTGACCTCGGAGCTCGAGGCCATAAAACACCAGGCTGTCCGTACACTGGGCCCCGAACTCCAGAACCAAAGGAGCAGGGGTCGAAGGGGGACTCGCGGCCGCGCTCTGAGTCCCTGGGTTCACAGGAAGAAGACTGCGGCAGCGAAACAGAGGGAGGTGCCACCGGTCACAGAGCTGGAGGACGTCCAGCCCAGGCCGGAACCCAGCCCTCGGCCAGCTAGTCCCTCGGCCTGCAGATCGGCGAGTTTGGTGCTTAGAGGCAGGCGTGGTTGGGAAGCTACCGGAGACTGAAGTTCTGTTGGGAACCATCAGAGGCGTTCCGTATAAAACCCCGATCATTGGTCTGTAAGTATTTTCCAGGCGCCTCTGAGGCCATCTGTCCCACTGGAGCCTTAGGGCCCGAGAAACGGGAAGGAAACTCTGGAACGACCCTGAACCGTTCCGAATCTCACCAGATGTAGCTTCAGCTCATCTGTCTTCAGAGCCCCGGACCTGCCTTCCACTTTCTGACCGAGTGTCTTAAATCCATCACATTCCTCCTTTATTTTTGGAAACAAATTCTCAGGGGCATAACCTTAGGCCGGAGACCCTGCTGAGCCTCTGCCTCTCTCTCCCTTCCTCCTTTCTTTCCTCTGTGCTGCCCTCCCCACATCTTAAAAAAAGCACTCCCCCCAGAAGTAAATAAATAAAAGTTTTAGCTTTAAGTTGCCTGGAGGAGACGTTTTGGTGTGTTCTTCATTTGCGAAACAAATTCAAGAATTTATTTTAAAGGATATTTTGCCCAGAGTACATTCAGGAAGTATTAAAAGGCTTAAGAAAATAAGAACTGAAGGTTTAAGCTGAGACTTAAAAAAAGTATACATTTTTCCAACTTATTTTATCCCTTATGAAACTGAGAATGTTGGCTGTGAAATAGTATTCCCTTGCTGATTTAAGGACAGAAACTTTTAACACTTAAGTACTTACCCAAAACAGAGATCATCATCAATAATACTAACTTTCAGATGAGAATTCAACACTTCACTATTTTTTCAATAATCATAATGTAACATATTTAAGCGAATAACAGTATGTGTTACCTTCTATGTAGTTAAAAAATAACTAAGACATTTACCTCCCCCCTCTGAAAAATAGTAAGTCCTAAGAATCACTCTAAACTTCAATCAAGGCAGGACAATAAAAGTAAAAAAAAAAGTACTTTATTGCTTTCCTTAAAAATAAATGTGTCTGGCTCAGGGGGTTGAGTGCCCACCTTGGAACCAAACAGCCACTGTTTCAATTCCCCCGTCAGGGCACATGCCTGGGTTGCAGGTCAGGCCCCCAGTAGGGGGCGCACATGAGGCAACCACACACTGATGCTTCTCTCCCTTCTCTTTCTCCCTCCCTTCCCCTCTCTAAAAATAAATAAAATCTTTAAAAAAAATAAAATAAATGCAAGCCTCCATTCTTCTTACCATGAAACAAAATACTGAACTCTGCCCTTCAGGCATCCGCCCGTCCTTCAAATGCTGCTCTTGTCCATCACTGCTGGCAAGACGAACAGAGCTGGACTTGGGAGAAAAAGGGGAGAGGAAAGCCCCGGAGCCACTGGGGAAGTGGCGGGGGCGGGGCTGTCGGTCTGGCTCTGCTCGGGACATCCCCACAGCGACAGTGCTTGGACGAGGGCCACTCAGCTTTCATCTGACCCTTGCCAATCGAGATGCACAATGAGAGTTTGAAGTAGGGCGTATAAAGAACCATAATCTGACACAGACGTTCTGTCTCACGTGCATCCTCCTGCTTGTTTTACTTGTGAAAAGGCACCAACAGATTTTTTCCCTTGGCACTGCAATTTGAATTCTGTACGCAACAGTAAGTAAGCATAATAAATTATAAAATATGCCAACAAATGTCAAAGCCAATTGGAAATTGGGGAACAGTGTGAAGGGAATTTCTTATACGTTGAAAACCCTGGTCACAAACCTCCTATGTTCCTGAATGTCCATTTAGTACTAAATTGTGAAATGTTTCCACCAATGGCAAGGGGAGTTAAAAGCTCGCCCGAAGTACAAAATATAGAGGATGAACTCGGTATTAATTCAATTAACTAAATGTCTCTCGGGAAAATTCCAGAACTTTCCATCTCTTGACCCTAGGGGCAGATACTGCCCCGTGGCCGTCCTGGGGCAGAATCCCACAGCTCCCACTTAGACGGAAATTTAAAAGGGCACAACAGCTCCTTGCACTCCCTTCTTTCCCAAATCCAAAATATCCTTCAGCAGGAAAAACGGCGGGATGACTCCCTTACGCCATGCTGTATTCCAGTTAATCACCTGATCGTCATTTTTAGAGAGGAAAACGTCCCGCACAATGTAACACTCAGGTCGGTGCAAGCCGGACTGCAGGAGGAACTGATGGCTGAGTTTTCCCTGTGAGCGTTTGGCAGGGGCGGGGGGCGGGGTAGGTGGAAAACTCCCCAGAAAGGGCGCTCACACCCGTCCGCAGCCGGACGGACGCCAGGGGGCAGGAGGCGCTCGAGCTCCGGCTTCCACTCCGGCTGGCGGCGGCGGGAGCGCACCTACTCCGGGTCGCCCTCGGGGTGTTTGTCGGGTCTGCGGGCGCGCCGAGGAACGCGACGCCGACGGGCGGGTGGAGTCAGTACCCAGGGTGAGCACGGCGAGGGCGGCCCGGACGCCGCTGGGGACAGCTACGATAGCGCTGGCTCTGGAAGAGCCCCGGGCTGAACGTTCCTCAAAACATTCCCGCGGACAGACGGCCTTGCTCGCGTGCTCACACCGTCCTTTCTCACTTCTACGCTGTGAACTCCGTTTGCAAAGGAGGGGCTTGTGAGAAACTCACCGACCCAAGGGCTGTGTCTGTTTTAATTCACCGAGAGACAGCAGCGGGGGGAGGGGCGGGGGGCTCGATCTACTTTGGCTTTTAAGTTAAGTTGTCCTCTTGCAAATATGCTTCAGAGTGCGCCCCCGCACACGCCCCACCCCCACAAGCTGCACACCGCCCCGGGTTTCGACTGGCGCCCCAGCGGCTTTGCACAGAACTTCGCTCTCGGGCTTGCCAGTTTCGGGCAGAAACGACCACCCCTGCGCCGCACTCCCCTACGTGCGGGGGTGGGAGCTGAGGTGGGCGGTCCTGCGTTGCAGGTAGCTGGAGAGGTGGATCCAGCCCAGCGGGCAGCCCCGGCGGGGCGCGCCGCAGGGTGGGCGGGCAGCCCTTCCCCTCGCTCGCTCGCTCGCGGGACCAGCGGAGGAATCTTCTCTCTGCGGCCCTGCCCTCTCTCGCCCCGCCTCCGACCGCAGTCGCTGATTGGCAGAAATCGCTGTCCAACCCGCGCCTCGGGGCCTCCTCCAGGGACCGACGATTGGCTGCCTCTGAGTAAGGGGTGCCAGGGGAGGGATTTCCCTCAAAGCTCAGGCTCTGTCCCGACCCCTGGGGAGGAGGAGTGGAGCGGCGAGCTTCGCGCCACGGAGCCGCGCGAGGTCGGGAGGGCCCGTCGTCCTCCCGGCGAGGTCCAGTCCCGCCCGGCCGCGCACCTGACCGGTCCTTTGGTCCCAGCCTCGGCCGCAGCAGGTCGCCGCAAGCAGCGCTCGGAGTCCTGGCACTTTCTGGAGGGGGTCTCTTGCGCCTGCCCGGGGACTGACCGCGCGCTCTCGGGCTTACCTGTCCGCGCTGCAACACCTGCACCATGCACGCCGCCGGGACCCCCAGGGGCGCCTCCTGCGCGCGCCAGGGAGTCAGCCCCTCCGGTTTGCAGCCGGTGCCGCCGCACCGGCGGGTGCTGCTGCTGCCGCTGCTCCTGTCACTGGTAAGCCGCGCCCCGGCGCAGCCCAGTGCCCACGGCGTGGAGTCGCTGTCCTTGGATCTCCCGGGGGTGGCCGGGGTCCCCGCCGAGGAGGCTATAGTAATGGCGAACCGTGGGCTCCGGGTGCCCTTCGGCCGAGAGGTCTGGCTGGACCCCCTGCACGACCTGGTGCTGCAAGTGCAGCCGGGGGACCGCTGCGCGGTGACCGTGCTGGACAACGACGCTCTGGCCCAGCGGCCCGGCCGCCTGCATCCCAAGCGCTTCCCGTGCGACTTCGGCCCTCGAGAAGTGAGCTACTCTCACCTGGGCGCGCGCAGCCCGTCGCGAGACCGCGTCCCGCTGCAGCTGCGCTACGACGCGCGCGGAGGGACAGCGGTGCTTCCCCTGGTGCTCGAGGTGGAGGTGGTCTTCTCGCAGCTGGAGGTGGTGACCCGGAACTTGCCCCTGGTCGTGGAGGAGCTCCTGGGGACCAGCAATGCCCTGGACGCGCGGAGCCTGGAGTTCGCCTACCAGCCGGAGACGGAGGAGTGTCGCGTGGGCGTCCTGTCTGGCTTGGGGACGCTGCCTCGGTACGGGGAACTGCTGAACTACCCGCTACGGGGAGCTGCCGAACTAGGGCCGGCCAGCGAGGGGGGCGCCCGGGAGCCCCTCCTGATGGACTGCAGAGCTTTCCAGGAGCTGGGCGTGCGCTACCGCCACACAGCGCCCAGTCGCTCCCCGAACCGCGACTGGGTGCCCATGGTGGTGGAGCTGCGCTCGCGAGGCGCCCCCGCGGGCAGCCCTGCTCTGAGACGAGAGCACTTCCAGGTGCTGGTGAGAATCCGAGGAGGGGCCGAGAACACGGCGCCCAAGCCCAGCTTCGTGGCCATGATGATGATGGAGGTGGCCCAGTTCGTCCTGACCGCGCTGACCCCAGACATGCTGGCGGCCGAGGACGCAGAATCTCCGCCGGACCTGCTGATCTTCAACCTCACCTCCGCGCTCCAGCCCGGCCAGGGCTACCTGGTGAGCACCGACGACCGCAGCCTGCCCCTCTCCTCCTTCACCCAGAGAGACCTGCGCCTGCTGAAGATCGCCTACCAGCCGCCCTCCGAGGACTCCGACCAGGAGCGTGTCTTCGAGTTTGAGCTCGAGGTGGTGGACCCAGAAGGAGCCGCCTCAGACCCCTTCGCCTTCATGGTGGTGGTGAAGCCCATGAACACGCTGGCGCCCGTGGTCACCCGCAACACGGGTCTCGTTCTCTACGAGGGCCAGTCCCGGCCGCTCACCGGCCCCCCGGGCAGCGGCCCCCAGAACTTGGTCATCAGCGACGAGGACGACCTGGCGGCCGTGCAGCTGGAGGTGGTGGCTGGGCTCCGGCACGGACACCTCGTCCTTGTGGGCGGGGCCAGCGGCAGCTCCGCCCCCAAGACCTTCACGGTAGCTGAGCTAGCGGCCGGTCAGGTGGTCTACCACCACGACGACAGAGACGGGTCCCTGAGTGACAACCTGGTGCTGCGCATGGTGGACGGGGGGCGCAGGCACCAGGTGGAGTTCCTGTTCCCTATCACCTTGGTGCCCGTGGATGACCAGCCGCCCGTCCTCAACGCCAACACCGGGCTGACGCTGGCGGAGGGCGAGACGGCGCCGGTCCCGCCCTTCGCTCTGAGCGCCACTGACGTGGACTCCGACGACGCCCTGCTGCAGTTCGTGCTGGAGTCGCCGCCCACGGCAGGGCATCTGATTCTGCGCCAAACTCGTCCCCCCGAGGAGGCCGAGCAGCTCACCGGGAGCCCGTGGCGGAAGCGGGGCGCGTTCTACGAGAAAACCGTGACGGAGTGGCGGCAGCAGGACATCGCGGCGGGGAGGCTGTTCTACGCGCACACCGGGCCCCACAGTCCCCGGCTGGTGACGGACCAGTTCGCGTTTCGGGTGCAGGACAACCACGACCCCCCCAATCAGTCCGGGCCGCAGAGGTTTGTCATCCGCATTCATCCGGTGGACCGCCTCCCTCCCGAGCTGGGCAGCGGCTGTCCCCTGCGGATGGTGGTGCAGGAGTCCAAGCTCACGCCGCTGAGGAAGAAGTGGCTGCGGTACACGGACCTGGACACGGACGACCGCGAGCTGCGCTACACGGTGACCCAGCCCCCGACGGACACAGACGAAAACCGCGCCCCGGCCCCGCTGGGCACCTTGGTCCTGACGGAAAACCCCTCGGTCGTGGTGGCCCACTTCACCCAAGCCCAGATCAACCACCACAAAATTGCCTACCGACCCCCCGAGCAGGAACTGGGGGTGGCCGCCCGCGTGGCGCAGTTCCAGTTCCAGGTGGAGGACCGCGCCGGCAACGCCGCCCCGGGCACCTTCACCCTGTACCTGCAGCCGGAGGACAACCAGCCGCCCGAGATCCTCAACACCGGCTTCACGGCCCCGGAGGGGGGCCGCCACACCCTGAGCGCGTCCGAGCTGCACGTGACCGACGTGGACACGCACGCGGCCCACATCACGTTCACCGTCACGCAGGCGCCCACGCACGGCCACCTGCGGGCGTCCGGGAGCATCCTGCGGGCAGGGGGCACGTTCCACTTGGAGGACATCCAGCAGGGGCGGATCTCCTACGACCACAGCGGGGACGCGTCCCTGACGGACAGCTGCTCCCTGGAGGTCAGCGACCGGCACCACGTGGTGCCCATCACGCTCAGGGTGGCCATCCGGCCCGGGGAGGACGAGGTGCCGGTGCCCAGCCTTCCCGCTGGCACCCTGGGGTCCTACCTGGACGTGTTAGAGAACGGAGCTGCCGAAGTCACTGCCGGCGTGATCACGGGGACCCAGGAGGGCACGGAGGACCTGATGCTCACGTTCCTCTTGGAGGACCCGCCGGCACACGGGGAAATCCTGGTCAGCGGCGCTCCGGCGGAGCGGTTCACCCAAAGGGACATCCTGGAGGGCGCCGTGGTGTATGCCCACACGGGCGGCGAGATAGGGCTGCTGCCCAAAGGGGACTCCTTTAACCTGAGTCTCTCGGGCGCGTCTCAGGAATGGAGAGTCGGTGGCCACTCGATCCAAAGAGTTACCGTGTGGGTGACCGTCCTGCCTATCGACAGCCAGGCCCCGGAAGTTTCTGTAGGTGAACAGTTCGTGGTAACCGAAGGTGATAAGAGCGTCATCACCTCAAGGCACTTGCGTGCCGACGACGTGGACTCCCCGACCGATGACATCCTGTGCACCATCGTCACCCAGCCCGCCTCCGGCTACGTGGAGAACATCTCCCCGGCCCCGGGCTCGGAGAAGTCCAGGGCGGGCATCGCCGTGAGCGCCTTCACCCTCAAAGACGTCAGGCAGGGGCACGTGAACTACGTTCAGAGCGTCCACCGCGGGGTGGAGCCCGTGGAGGACAGGTTTGCCTTCCGCTGCTCCGACGGCGTCCACTTTTCGGACCGACACTTCTTCCCCGTCGTGATCCTGCCCACCAACGACGAGCCGCCGGAGCTGTTCACCAGAGAGTTCGTGGTGATGGAGGGCATGAGCCTGGTGATCGACACGCCCATCCTCAACGCCGCCGACGCCGACGTCCCGCGGGAGGAGCTGACCTTCGTCCTCACCCGGCCCCCCGCGCACGGCCGCGTCCTGAACCAGCTGCTCAACGGCACGGTGGCGGTGGAGAGCTTCACCTTGGACCAGATCGTAGAGAGTTCCAGCATCATCTACGAGCACGACGACTCCGAGACCCAGGAAGACAGTTTCATGGTTCTCCTCACAGACGGGGAGCACTCCGTGGAGAAGACGGTGCCGGTCCTGGTCATCCCCGTGGACGACGAGACCCCCAGGATGGCCATCAACAGCGGGCTGGAGATCGAGATCGGGGAGACCAAAGTCGTGAGCAACAAAATGCTGATGGCAACCGACTTGGATTCTGAAGACAGGTCCCTGGTTTACGTTGTCCGCTACGGGCCGGAGTTCGGCTTGTTGCAGAGACGAAAGCCCACGGGCGCCTTCGAGAATATCTCGCTGGGCATGAACTTCACCCAGGAGGACGTGGACAGCAGCTTCCTTCAGTACGTCCACTCCGGGCGGGAGAGCGCGCGGGACCTGATTAAGTTCGACGTGACGGACGGGACCAACGCCCTCATCGACCGCTACTTCTACGTCTCCGTGGGGAGCGTGGACGCGGTCTTCCCCGACGTCATCAGTAAGGGAGTGTCCTTGAGAGAAGGCGGGAAGGTCACCCTGACCACAGACCTGCTGAGCACCAGCGACTTGAACAGCCCCGACGAGAACCTGGTCTTCACCATCACCCGGGCCCCCGTGAGGGGCCTCTTAGGGTGCACCGACCGCCCCGGGGCGCCCGTCACGTCCTTCACTCAGCTCCAGCTGGCGGGCAACAAAATCTACTACGTCCACACCGCCGCCGACGAGGCGAAGACGGACAGCTTCGAGTTCCAGGTCACTGACGGGCGCAACCCCGTCTCCCGGACCTTCCGCATCTCCATCAGCGACGTGGACAACAAGAAGCCGGTGGTCACCCTCCACGACCTGGTGGTCAGCGAAGGGGAGCACAAGCTGATCACGCCCTTCGAGCTCACGGTGGAAGACGGGGACACGCCCGACCGCCTGCTGAAGTTCACGGTCACCCAGATGCCCGTGCACGGCCAGCTGCTCCTCAACAACAGCGGCCCCGCCGCGGTGTTCACCAAGCAGGACCTGAGCGAAAACCTGGTCAGCTACAGGCACGACGGCACCGAATCGGGGGAGGACAGCTTCTCCTTCACGGTGACCGACGGGGCCCACGCGGACTTCTACGTCTTCCCCGACACGGCGTTCGAGACGAGGAAGCCCCAGGTCATGAGGATCCGGGTCTTGGCTGTGGACAACAGCGCCCCCCAAGTCGCCGTGAACAGAGGGGCCTCTTCACTCCGCACCCTGGCCACGGGCCACTTGGGATTCGTGGTCACCAGCAAAGTCCTGAAAGCGGAGGACAGGGACAGCCCGCACGCCTCTCTGCGGTTCGTGGTGACGGAGGCCCCTCGGCACGGCCGCCTGCTCCACTTGGGCCAGGGCAACCACAGCGTCTCTGGGTTCACACAAGGTACGGCGCGCTTCTCCTGGGCGGCCAGCCGGCAGTGCGGGCCTTGCTGCCGGCGGACGGGGCGTCCCTGGAAACTTTAGGAAGGAGGGCCTCCAATTCGAGTGCAGAGGAGGGGCAGGAAGGGGGAGGGACTCTCCAGGGACTCTCTTTCCTGGGAGGACCGCTCCTCTCTCGGCACAGGTCCCACCGCGGTGACCTCCTTAGCGCATCGGTGGGTGTTGACGGCAGCAGCCGGGCTTTCCAGCCGGGCTCCGCGCCGCCCCTGCCCCCCAGCGCGCGGCCGGCTCTGTGCGCTGCAGGCAGTTCGCGAAGCGGCTCCTCCCCGCCGGCAGAGGCGTGCTCTCTGAACTCTGAGTGTTCAGATTGTGATTATCATCATTACCATCAAGTAGTGTTCGAAGACAGCCTCCAAATTCATATTTCTTTACGTTTTTAGGGCATTGTTCTAATACTGTTATAGTTGGTAGAAACTTTGTAACTAAAACCAAAAGACGTATTTGTTCTTTGCAGACCGTACAATTGTTTATACTTCAGGACGAACACGGTCCTGAAGTAAGAAGCAAGCCCCTATCTGGATCTGTAAAGATTGCAGGCCCAGGGCGTGTTACGCCGGCACACCCCAGACAAGGGGGCGTTAGAAGGCGTGACGCAGGAGAAGACGGGGTGTCTGTCCCCACAGTGTGTGTGTGCCTCCTCCACCTCGTTGTTAGGACCCCGAAGACACGTCAGTGAAATGAATAGCGTGAGGAGGGGGTCGTTTTGTCCCGAAACTTCTCTCTGCCCTGTTTCAAGCGCAGTAACAGACACTTCCGGCCCCTGCCTCGCTCGGTCTGCGATCTTGAGGCCGCAGGTTTCCCTAACCTGAATCTTTTGTGTGGGGACCCCCCTGAGCCAGGAAGGGCGGGGGTCCCTCTGAGCAGCCAGTCGGTGAGCTGGCGTGGGAGTCGGGGGCTCTGAACGAACGGTCAGCTTTCACTGCCAAGGGCTCTGGGCGGCTCTCAGGAAAACCCCACCACACAGAAAGGGGATCTGTCCTCTGTGGGCTCTGTGGGCGGAGACGGAGCGTCACCCCCGGGCATCCCTGGGGGGTGTTCTCTTCCTGCAGATAAGCGAGGCGTTAAGAAACACGGACGCCGCAAGGCGCAGGGTTCGAGTGAGCTGCTGCTGTGTGTCAGGGGCTGGCAGCTCGCCCCACAGGCCAACCTCCCGACGCCTGGCCCGAAGCCAGCGTGTACTCGGGGCCTGAGGGACAGGAAGGCTCCGAGGGCCGATGTCACGCCAGACCAGCAGGCCGCTTTTGTGAGAAGGCTGCTGGAGGAAGGAGACGCAATCTTAGACGGGTGTCTTTTCACGGAAAATGCAGGGGACGAAAGGAAGACAGGGCTGGGTGAAGGTGGCTTTGAGTGTCCATTTCCCTCAGCCACTAGTTACATCGCCAGCCATTGTCACCAAACAGACAAGTCACACGGAAGGACACGAAATAGTGACAGTAATAAGAAGGCAAATAGCGCACATAATACAATATTTGATAAGTAAATAATAGCAAGAATAAACCTGGGTTTCACGCACTCACAGCTGTAAACCTACCCCTACCCCCTCCCCACCCAGACTTTGAAGGGTTTGGAAAGTGTTACTTTGTATCACTCCTCTGACCGGAAGGAGGATGCCAATGTTGGAGATGTTTTAAAGGGGATTTCTGCACGAAGACCTGAAAATGTGCTGTCTCATGGCAGCTGCTGGTCTGTGGCCCCTCCCGGGACTCCCCGCGACCACCTTCGATGGTCCTTTGTAAGTGATGAAGAACAGTAAGTCTGTTATAAAAAAGGGAAACATAAATCTTTAAGATTTCTTTTTTGAAGTAGATTGTCACATGCCAAGAAGAACCCAAATAGTGGCCGGGGAGCTGCTGGGGTCGACTTCCGCCTCGCTCACTTCCACCAGCGGCTCTCGGGGGGCCAGCGAGTTACGGGGGCAGATGAATGGGCAAACAGGACCAGGCCGGATTGTAGGACCGCCCCCTGGCGGCTCTCCTGGCGGGGAAATGGGCGGAGCTCCGGGGGGCCGTCCTGTCTTCGCGTTTTTGCTGTATTACCAAGGGCTAAGCCAGACCCGTTCTAACGGATTTCCAGTGGGCTGAAGTCCCTTAACTCAGCGCGCACGGCCGGAGGAGGTCACTCCTGAACTGACTGACTAAATGACCGATAGGAGCAAAAACAGACTCGTTTCTGAAACGTGTTAAATTTCACCACCAGGGCACGTTAACAAGGTAGCATTAGACAAGTCAGGGGAGTTGTGTAGCTGTTTCAGACTCGGCCCCTCTGCCAAGCTGGCCGCGCGCCCTCGACTCTGGGTCTAAGCCCGTGTCTCAAGTGCCTGGATTTTTTTTCTTGCGGAAGATAATTTATAAAGCACTTCCAGAAATTTCCTCGGAGTTTGAAGCAGGGTGTGGTTCCAGGCGTCTTAATGGACTTAGATTGTTTTTTCAAACCCATGGAATGAAACATTGTGTAGATACACTGAAATATATTAGGTGCACGTTTAACACTTAGAAAAAAAAATCCTGTTGTTAGATGTTAACTTAAACAAGATGACATTTGGCTACTAGGTGTCCTAATACTTCGGTGCCTTAAGCACGAGTGTGTGTCTATATTTAATTTATAATGTGTTTATGTTATTTTGAGAGGCGCCTGTGGACTAACAGCCAGGATCAAAGCCTCTCCTCACTACAGCATTTGTGAGCCCGTATTGGACTACGAATCATTAACGGAGTTGTGAAGGAAATGAAGAAGGTCTCTATGGGTCTAACACCGAGGGAGAATCGGCAACTGGGTGTCAAAGAATCACGTTCATCTCCTCTTTACTTAAAAAACTTTCTTCCAAATCAGTTCTGAAGTAGTGACTTATTTCAATGAAACTATCTCCGAAGTACCATAGTTTTTTTTCTTAAAGACATTAATTCAGAGACTGAGTGTACCAGTTTTTTCCCCTTTTCCTCATAGTAGAGCTTTCAGGTTTTCTTACAAAGTTAAGAAGAGGCGGCCATGGTGGACAGGGTCTTCCCCAGGTGACCGGGGGCATTGTCCTCGTGCCCAGGCTGTGTGGTCAGGGGACGGACACTCACTTCTCACTAGTGGGCGGGGGCTGGGAAAGCAAAGCGTTACAGGAGCGAATGGGGGGGCTGTCTGCACAGGGCCTTCGCTCCCCGTCCCTCAGAAGCGTCACAGGTCGGCAGGGAGGGCTGCTAACGGGGTCCTCTGCACCTCTGGGCTCTTTTATTTTAAGTTCCGGAACATTTGAGCCTTTGCTGAGCATCAGACCCTGAGCAAAGGGCTGTGGGAAGGTGGGGAAAAAATCCCAGAAATCCCAGAAATCGTCAGTCTTCTAGCAAAGGGAGCAGACAGTGAAAAACGACACGGGGCAGAAAGGGGGGAAATTACAGTCCGGTTAGAAAGGAGCGCCCCCATTGGCGGTCGGGGCGTCCCCCATTCAGCCGCGTGGGCCCCGCCCGGTGTGTCACTGCGTGCCAGTCCCCGTCACAGCCCGTGTGAGCCCGGGGAAAGCCCGCATCCCACCGCCGTGGACCGATTGTGGGTTCTGACCCCTCGTATGACTTGAGACTCTTCCCTGTAAAATCGCCTCCTCCTACGTAAGGCCCCTAAACGTCAGGGCAGGAACTGAGGCCCCTCCTAAGGGGTGAGAGCCTTGTCATCCCCAAAGCGCGTTTGCATGGCCTTGGGAACAGCTCCCCACGGCTGGGCGGGGATCGAGTTACCGTCTATTTTGAGTGCCGCCGAGCAGAGTGTTTGCCTTATTATTCCGTCAGGGTGGCGTCGTTAAGGACAAGAACTGGTAAAATGGATGAATTCCGTTTTTAAAATTGTGTTAGTCAATAATAAAAACAAATTATACCAGGGAATTTGATCGCTCACATCAGAAGCCGGAGAAAGGGCATTTCTTTTCTTTTTTCTACCCCTCCTCCACAGTTTTGTTTTGTTGGGTTATTTTTTTTCTTTCTTTTTTTTTTTTGGAAAGGGCATTTCTGAGGTAGAATCATTTCTTCCCATGAGTAAGGGTTTTAGCGTTCATTAGATGTTTTATTCTCTGTTCTCTCTGGCATTGATTCATGATAGCTGTTTCAGTGTGGGCTTTTTTTTTAATTCTGATTTTTTTTCTCTTTCAAAATATGGGCTACTTAAAATCAGCCAGCTGCACCGCAAGTGGTGAGAAAGTGAGCTGGCGGGCGGGCGGGCAGGGCGCCTGCTCGCTCCTGGGGCCAGTCCTGCCGGGAGGCCACGGGTGTGGCTCCTCTGGTGCCAGGAAGTCTTCCAAGCCCCGAGATATCTCCCTTTCCAGCTGTCATGGAGCCCCATATTTAGGCAGCCGCTGCCCTGGTGCATGACCAAATGCTATGCAGGGTGGGGCAGTACCTCACTATTATTACAACCTAATTCTTTTTTTAAAGCTTTATTATTGTATTATTTATTTTTAGAGAGGGAGAGAAACATCAATGTGTGGTTGCCTCTTGTGCGCCCCCTACTGGGGACCTGCCCCACAACCCAAGCATGTGCCCTGACTGGGAATCCAACTGGCGACCCTCTGGTTCACAGGCTGGTTCCCAATCCACTGAGCCACACCAGCCGGGGCTACAACCTAATTCTTGAGCTGTGTGCGCGGCATCGGGTGTCCGCGGGAAAGCTGAAACCGAGGGGTTTAGAGACAGGAGACCTCACTGCTTCCCTCCGGAGAAGGGGCCAGTACCAGCCAATAGGGTTCCCCGAGTCACCGGGTGAGCCCCAGGGGTTAACCAATCGTCTTGTCCTTTGGTTGTTTTCCAGTGGACATCGACGACATGAAAATATGCTACGTCCTAAGAGAAGGGTCCAACGCCACCAGCGATGTGTTCCACTTCACCGTGGAAGACGGCGGTAGGTGCCCCGCTCGCCTGCTCGTGCGCGCGATGGGGGGGACACGCGCGGGTCGCTCTTCGGCGTCACAGGAACCTGTGTCGGGCGTCGTGTCGTGCTCCCCGGGGTTTAGACGAAGTAAATCGGCCAGCTGCTACAGAAAATCCCGCAGGCTCACTCTGATGCAGGGCTCCTCGGCAGGGACCTTAGGGAAGCGTTGCAGCTCTTTCTGCTTTGTGACCCGTGAACACTAAGAAGAGAGCTCTGTGTAAATAGGACCCCCATGCCCCGTCGTTCAGACTGTGCCCTGCATCGCGCCGCCGTGCGCCACCGGGCGTGTCTGCTCACGGCGCACTGGGACACGGCGCCTTTTCCCACTCGCACGGGGGCACTGGGGGCACTGGCACTGCCAGGAAGCCCGCCGCGTTCGCCAAGAAATCGGTGCGTGGGCCGATTTCCTCAGCCAGGGCGCTTCGCGACTCGTCTCCGTGAAGTTTGTGTGGCGCGGTCTGAGGGGCGCTGGGGGACGAGGACGGGGCCACGTCCCGAGTGTCCCGGGCGGTGTCCTTGTCATCGTTGCTCCTTCCGAGCGCTGCCCGCTGCTCCCACACTTCCCGTCTCCCCCCCCCCCCCAGCCCTGTAGACTGGGAGGAGGAAGGAGGCGGCGGTGAGGTTGGCCTTAAAGGCATGTTTGTCCTCGCGTGCTCGTGCGAGACTTAGAACACCGGGAGGAATGGGCGTCGTGTGGACCGGACGCTGGACATGAGGGGACGCGTGTAAGAAAGGGGGGGACGGAGAAAAGAAACAATTCGGGTGGAATCCTCGGTTCTCCTGGGATGCTTTTAAGACGGCGCGCTAGCCCTGGCCGGCGTGGCTCCGTGGGTTGGGCATCATCTGCTGGACCAGAAGGTCTGGTTGGCTTCCTGCTCAGGGCACAGCCCTGGGCTGCGGGTTCGGCCCCCGATGCGGGCGTGTGCCGGAGGCAGCCGATCAAGGCTCCTCTCTCTCCCCCTGCACACCGCTTTCCGTCCCCCTGAAAGCGATGACGAAAACGCCCTTGGGTGAGGACGCGATATAAACAGACAGACACAGCGGCACACCCGGTGTCGTCACCTGGAAAGGACTGTGCGCTCGCCCTTCGCACGCGCGAAACAGTCCAGGGCGCTTGTTTCAAGTCCCCGCGGACGCAGCGGGGCCCCAGCTGGGGAGCGGCACCTGCGGGGGTGCGCCATAGAAGCAAAAGCGTGTGTCCCCCGGGCTTCCACGGTTGTGTCCCTGCTGCACGTCCGAGGCTTCACAGAGGCGGTGCCTTTATTGGCACGGAACCGGAGCTCAGTGATCTGCGTGCTGGCAAGTGAATCTTAGAATGAAACCAAGTTCGAAGAGGGAAACCAAGTTACACAAGAATCACCTGCTGGTCAGTAAACTTTATGGGGGGCTCTAAAATAATCTAGTCTGGAAAGCCGATTAAAATTTAAAGACCAAATTATTGGTTCAGGATGCCCTGTTTATCTCTAATAATGACTGAATAAACCTCCATAGCAAAAATACAATTTTCTTTATGACTACAAAAAAAAAGGCTTGAAATTCAGTGGCCACGATTCTAAGACATAGCCTATCCTTTTTATATTTTGCTTTTTTCTTCCTCATTGTATATACAGGGTTGGGCAAAAGTAGGTTTATATATATTCATATGGAAATAATATAATATTAATAAATAATACAAGAATAAACCATTTTGCATGCTCACAACTGTAAGCCTACTTTTACCCCATCCTGTTTCTATATATACACACACACACTCTCTCTCTCTCTATTATTCTGCACTCTTTTCTCTTTAGCTGGATGGGATCGTAGCAGTTACTTAAAATTTTGAGTCTGTACTCAATCTTTGGAAAACGTTATGGAGTGTGTTTCGGAATATGAGGTTAGGAATGATTCGTTGAAGAGACTGGTTTTCGTTTTGGGTTTGCTACACACGCAGCCCAGCCTCTCCAGGCTGTGTCTATGGAACTGAGAACTAAATCGTTTCAGGAGTTTTTCCCAAAAGTAGGGTTTCTGTGTGAGAGAGAAAAATTCCAGAGATGGGTTTACCCTTCTGCTTACTGACGTGGCATTTCTTACATGCTTGTGAAGACACATTTATGATATTTTTTGGCACCTCCCAAAGATAGGGGTGTCCCCGGGATGGTGGCAGGTGCCTGCGTCCTGTGAATCAGCGTTCCTGTGTCGTGGCTGGAGGGACCTCAGCCTCCAAGAAGCCCCGTGGCCTCTCCCAGTGCAGCCACGCACCCAGGAAGTAGCTGAGCTCTCTCCAGGCGCTAGGCAACGACACCCCAGTGGGTCACCTGAACTCAGCCGTCGTGATTTACGATCACCTGCTGCAGGCAGGGATAGTAATCGTGTTCATACACCACGCCCCTGGCATTCTTTCATCATTTCAACTCGGAAGCAAGTCAGGGCGCCGTGACCTAGAACTAAGAACTTTCCACTCGAAATTTTCTTTTTGATCCACTGAGTTTCTCTCTTCAAGTCAACAAGAGTGACTTCAGGACAATGACCATGCACACAAATTCCTGGGACCCATATAACCCTCGAACACCCTTAGAAATAAAATGTAACTTTTAATTTTAGGGGTTAAAAATGAGGGAAAAGATTGAGGAGAACAGAAAGCTAAAACTCGTGTTTGAGGTGTAATTATATTATCATTAGAGCCTGGCTCGCCGCAGAATTCATCTGTTGTGGGGTGGTAATGATCAGGGCCCCCACCGGTAAGGGGTGGCACTTGAGACAGAGTTAGCAATTCTTGTTTTCGGAGGGCTGTGGGGCAGCGGCCAGATGTCAGGGTCACGAGCATGCGGTCTGCAGGCGACGTCAGGATTTTCCCAGCACGGGGTTCAAACCTCATAAATGTTGGCTGATATAGATAGCATGTGTACCCACACACGCAGAGACCCTTAGATCTCAGGGTCCTTTCAGTCAGATCTGAAACCTTGTATACGGTTTATTGTTACTTCCTCAACTTTGCTTTCATAGCATCCCTGAGAGCTTGGTAAAAAAAAAAAACTGACACGAACAAACAAAAAACCTTGTTCCTATTTGGCAGATGAGAAAACTGAGTCACAGAAGGAAGTAACGGACGTCCCTGGAGGTGCATGACCAGGCGGCCCGAGGCCGGTGTCTTTCCTCGGAAAGGGACCCCAGCACTCACTCCGGGTGGGTTTGGGGCGGGGAGGGGCGGCGTGGCGATCGGATTTCTCTGGCTTCTCCGGGCCTGGGTCTTAGATGCGTTTATAGGTGAGAATGAAGTCGGGTTGCCTCGGCGACGCAGAAGGAGCTCCGGGGCCTGTAAGTTTTGATGTCCGGGCCCTCGGATGGTCAGTGCGTCCCGACGTTCACAGGACCCTTCCCCGGCCTCACACGGTGATGCTTTCTTTAAAAACGACACGTGGGAAACTATTTATTCTTTCTGAAGTTCGAAGACGCACAAACCAAATCAGCCTTACGGTACCCTTTTATACCTATCTCATCCATTAAATAACCAAAACAAAACCTTTAAAAAAATCACTTCGCACGGGGATTTCGATGAAACAGGCCCACCTGAACCCTATGGGCAAAGTTGTGAACTGAGAAAACGCTTTTAAGGGATGTGTCGCCGTGTAGAAAAAGCCTAGACATGAAATGCCTAATAAAAATAGAACAAGCTCGTTAGTGACGGCGTCACCATAACCAAACATGCAGCCCTTACCGTTCACGATTATGAAGTCTTTCAGGGGGTAACCTCTTCTTGCCGTGATCACTCACTTAGTAGTGAAGCGCGTGCACCGGGAAATTAGTGAAGGACGTGAGAAGGTCACAGCAGACTGGCCGGTCATCCCGGCCTCCGGGGCCCGTGGACACGGGCGGATTCCGGGCTGCGCTCTCCCAGGTCGCACACCGGGGTCAGGAAAGGGCCTCCCTCGGCCGCCACCTCGTCTACCCTGGGGGTGTGGCAGCAGCCGCCTGTGGACCCAGCTAAACTGCCTTCTCCCTCCTTCTCTTTGTCGCCCTTTACGGCTTCCTGGTGTCCCCATAAGGGTGGCTCATGCCGTGACGGCAACCCAGACCCTGAAACACACTCTCCTTGGATTGCCGCCCCTTTGCGTCCCAGCCCCCGCACTCCGGGGTCTTGTGGAAAGGGGGAAAGCATGCATTCTGGTGTCCCCTAAAACCCCAGTGGTGCTTCCGTCGGGCCTGCTCTGGACGTCGAACTCTCTGTAACGGTCCTACGAGGTGGTCTAATGCGGAAGCATTCCCGACTCTTCTGAGCTCTCCCTACAGAGAGCTCCCCTCGCCCCGTATTACCCCGTGAGAGCCCGCCTTGCACACCTGCCCCAGGCGTGCCCAGGCGTGCCCTCCCGAGTGACTGTCAGTCACGCTTCAGCCCCGGGCCCAAATGCCCTTTCCTCTGCAAAGCTGCTCCCGACGTGAGGGCGACCAAGTCTGTGCTTCTACCTCTCCCTCTCTTCACAGCCAGGAATGTTGCATTGTGAGCGCGGGGGGCTGTGAAGACCCCAATAGCAGGGAAGGAGCTCCCTCTCATCAAAAAGGCATCGTCGGTCTTGTATCGTGGCACCCACCCGGGGTCGGGCACAGGGCGTGTGTTTAACAAATGCCAGCGTGAATGAATAGATACATGGGGACAAGAAGCTCTGTTTTAATATAAGGATCGATTCTAAGTGGCATTCTGAGGAAAGCTCCTATAAAAATAATTCCCGGCGTACCCGCCGCATTCCTTTAGAGCAGCCTCTCATCCCGGCATTAATTTAAATCCCAGCGGCACCAGGGAAGATTGTCGGCAAAGCTTCCATGTTTTAAACACATGAAATTAACTGCTGTGAAAATTCCTGCGAAGCCCTCAGTAAAGCATCCTTCAGACTGAAGAGACTCACAGTAACCGCAAGTCCAAAGCTCATGTTATTCTTCAGACATTCTTTTCAGAAGAAAAAGAGTTGTCAGGATAGTATATTAACTGTTCCACCATTTTCACATTTAAGGAGAAACATTTGGGCCTGTTTCATCTTTCTTTTTAAAAATGTGTAAAGATTTTATTTATTTATTTTTAGAGACGGAAAGAGAAGGAGAAAGAGGAGGAGAGAAACGTCAGTGTGTGGTTGCCTCTTGCATGTCCCCCACTGGGAACCTGGCCCGCAACCCAGGCCTGTGCCCTGGCTGGAAATCGAACCAGCGACCCCTGGGTTTGCAAGCCCACACTCATCTATTGAGCTACACCAGCCAGGCCCAAACTTTTTCTATAAATCTCTGAAATCCTAAATATTTTTAATGTCCCCGTATTTTCACCTCGTGGGACGT
Source organism: Trachops cirrhosus (assembly GCA_028533065.1). Classification (NCBI taxonomy): domain Eukaryota; kingdom Metazoa; phylum Chordata; class Mammalia; order Chiroptera; family Phyllostomidae; genus Trachops; species Trachops cirrhosus. Next base: position 793,555 of record CM052548.1, on the reverse strand, counting down.
GAGACGACATTGTGCCGAGTACAGAAGTAGGAAGCTGTGTTAGCAGAGAGTGTCCGCAGCCCTCATTGCAAAGTCATTATGTAAATTCGTATGAGTTTCTTGTTTGTTTGCTTGTTTGCGGTGTCAAGGCCTCGGCATCAGATTGTAGAGCTTCCTATTCAGCCCTAAGAAAGAACTGGTGTCGGGCTGCGCCCGTAGCACGGAGCAGGAGCCCGGTGAACGCCGGTTTGCTGCTCCCCCCACACACACACACACAGGCTCGCCCTCGACGGGCCGGGGATCCTTCTCCGGGTTTGGGCCCTGAACCCGGGGCGTCGTCCTGGTGCCTGAGCCGGCCATTCTAACAAATCTACCCCCCCACTCCCGCCACGCCAGACTTGTGTCACTGTTCTCTTTGATTATGCTGTTTGGTGCCCGATTTTCCATCCACCAAGATCCTTCCTGTGCGGCTGGAGGCTGTAAACAGCCTCTCCACATAGTAGAAGAGGCTGCAGACTCACTCCTGTAAGTGAAACGTCCGTGAAAGCCAAGGCTTTCCAGGTTTTATTCCGTGTTTGACGGTTGAATATGCAGACATTCAAAAAAAGGCTGGAAGCACTTCATTCCCCTTAGAAGGAGCCCACGTTTCTGCTGGGAGGTGACCGGTAACTTCTGCGTTTAGGCAAAGCTATCCCTGATAATTAGCTTGAATGTAAAGCAAGCGCAAGAAACTATAAGGGCCCTGAGTGGGAAAAGGGCCTGGGTACCAGCGTTCGGGGGTCACACAGACACGTTCAGCTTAGAGAAAAAACACGGGCCTTCTCGGCAGTGAAACTGAGTGCGAACGGCAGGAACGGGGCGCAGACACTGAGGCCTGGGGAGTTACAGTGAGGCCGTGCGGTGGTGGCAGGCGGCAGCACAGCCGTTTCTAACCCCCCACAGAGTGGAAGGCCTACTAGCACACCGTCCTGGGGAGGGTGCCGGCTGTTGGGGCAGTGGCTCGATAGCCCCCCTTTCTCGCTGAGCTGCACTGTGCAGCACCCCGAGGTCTTTCTGTGCCAGATCTCTACCCTTTTTTTAAACCTTGATTTTTGGAGAAGGGAGAGAGAGAAGCATTGATTTGTTCTACTCGTCTGTGCATCCTTTGTCCCCTGACCAGGGAGCAAACCCACAACCTCAGCATATCAGGGGGGGGACACTCTTTTCTTTTACTTTTCTTGCTCATTTCCCCTCAGTTTCTTCCCCTTCTCTCCCTTTCTTCCTTTGTTCTTCCCTTCTCCTGTCTGTCTCCCAGCCGCGGTGTGTGAAGTCTGCCTGTCTGTTTTTTGTGGAGAGAGCGGATGAACAGAGATACAAGTGGACAATGGTGGACACTGCTGTAATGCCGCTGGTAGATCTTCATTACAGCCATAACAACGGTCAAACAATGGAAACGCTGCGTCTCTTCAGCTTGGTTTGCGTGTTTGATTTCTCCTTTTGAGTGACAGGAAGTGTACATTGTATAGGCTGGATGGTTAAATATTACAATCTGCTTTTATCAGACACAACACTTCGAAACACCAGCAAAGGACAGTGTGGATTTCAGGTCTAATACACAGAACCACAGCAGGCGGGGACACTGATCAAATGCCCTGTCAGCTCAGGTCTTGGAATCACCTGAACGCATTTGGTGTGCAGAACGCTGCGGTCACCCCCGGTGCCAGGAGGTTCAGTTAGTCAATCTTGGAAAGATAAAGCAGTTACATAAATGTACGTTTAAGGAAACGGGTAAATAGATGTAACGGAAGAGCATGCATTGTGAAATTCTCTATTTAGGTTACGGGAAGGTGAGGTGGTGGATGTTAATCCTGCCCCAGACAAGTTCCGTGGTCGCCGAATGTTGCTTGTGTGAACGACTCGAAGTCAACCGATGCTGCTTCATTTCATGTAATAAAAGTGTGCATCTCGTTTTCCTGTGATACCACAGGAAAGCTGTCCGCTTCTTAGACTCTTGTGGCTCTAGTGTTGCTCTAAATAACAAGTGAATAAAATGTGGATTTTATTTAACAGATATAACAAACTCCCTATCTGATAAGTGGTGAAAACCCGCGTCTTTTGTCACATTACAGTGAGGTCAAGGGGACCGGTGTCATGCATAATCCTGATTGCAAATAAGGAAAAATAAAATTTATTAAAGTTTAACTTTGTGATAAAGTGACGAGCCAGTGAGCAATGCTCATGTTCTTGCTTCACAAATGCAGATTAATTTCAGATTTCCACGGAGCAGAAAATACTTGTGTCAATGAAAAAGAAAATTATTTCTTAACATTCTGTTTTCGAACAGTTCGTGTAAATTTACTAAGACCATTCATTTATTTCCGCCCCTAAGAATTCTTAAAAATTGATTGTCAAGTAACTGTATATAAGTAATTTTTCACTAAGGAAATTTGACTATCAGGTTTTGAAAAGTAACAACAGCCTACGTTCAGGTGGTTTACATTTAGAATTCTTACATTGCTAGGGTAGAAGATTCTATAATCAATCATTGGGCTGTGGCTAAGCACCATTTAAACGTAAGATTCACTTTTGCAAAGGGTATTAGTATTGTCAATACTAAGAAATTAAAAGAAAAAGATGAAGGGAAAGTGATTCTATAGCCACGTTCGGTTTTCAGTTCAAGTTTTGTTTTTTGGGTTTTTTTTTTAACTACGCGTGGGGACTAGCACCCCTGGCGCTTGGCATCCTCTCCGTCTCGGCGCGTCTGCTGCGCCCGCCCAGGCCCCGGGGCCGCGCCTGCTGCCGCTCCTCCGCGCGCTCCGCGGGGCGGACAGTCCTTCCGCGGCGGGGACGCCGCCCCTCCCCGCCTTTAACTCCAGTGATTTAGCTGGGAGGGGCAGGACCCCAGAACACTGAGAGCAGTGTTTTCAAGTGCAGCTCGAGAGCCACGTCGGAAACGGAAAACGAAGTGGAAAAACTGGTCGGTGGACCCCAGAAACCCCGCAGGCCGAGGAGAGCCCTTTCGTGCGCCCGTCCTTCCTCCCTCGGTCGACTAGACGCAGAAAGTGCCCCACGTTTGGGGCGCCGCCGCCGCAGGGTGGAGAAAGGCGGGCCGCGCCGCACCGGCCGAGACGGCACTAACCGTCTAGGGAGAAGCCCCGCGTGGCCCTCCCGACTCCGGTTTTACGGCTCGCGGAATTTCGGCTGCACCTGACTCCTTCCTCAACACCGCAGCGACTGATCCCACTAAAACCGCACGGAGACTCGCCGCGAATGGTTTAATAGACACGCACCACTTCGAATAGGGGCGGGCACGAGGTCAGGGCTGCCGCCCCGGCTCTCACCCTGGAGTCCGAGGTGCCCGGCGCGCGCACAGGCCCAGGGGATGTTCGTGGAGTGAATGAACGCGTTGCTCCCACTGTGCGTCTCCTAAGGAACCCCCTCGTTTCCTCTCGCCTTCCCCTCTCATCCAGATGCCCTCTGTTGCCCGAAAGTTCCCATGGGATGTTTACATTATCTTTCCGAAAACACATCGGTTCGCCCCTCTGCTGTGGCAGCTAGTTTTCCCCGAGGGCAAACCGAGGCCGTTTCTACTTCTCGTCTCTCCCCAAGTCTGTCTGAGGAGGTGCGGGTGAGAATCCAGGCCTCCAGGTGCACCCTGGCCGGTCCGACCTGCCCGGTCCTGCCCCGTCCCGCCCCGTCCCACAGCCCGAGCATCCCCGCGCCCCAGCCGCGCTGTTTGGGGCGCCCTGCCTGTCCTCGTGAGCCTCCTCTCTCACTGCTCCTGCGTGAGAACCAGCCCAGGTACCCCGAGTCCTCCCTGGCATTTCCTCCCTTTGTGCTGAGGGTCGGGCGTCAGCGCCTGTCAGCACTAACACCGTACAAATACCGTACGACTGATATTTGTACCCAGGGGTGCTATTCAAAACACTGATTCATACATTTACGTGTCGATCTAATTCTTGAAACCATGCCCATCGCAATGTTATGTACATACGTGTGAATGGATAGATGCGCAGAGATGTAACTGCTCACCAAGTGATGTAAGTGGCAGGACAGATAATTCACACGTGGTATAAAATGTAAGGTTGTTACACTGCGCAGTACAATATATTACACGTACGTCTTTATGGTCCTCACCCGAGGATATGTCCACTGATTTTAGAGAGAGGGAGGGGGAGAGAGAGAAACATCGACGTGAGAGAGATTGGTTGCCTCTCATACACGCTCCTTTGAATCTGCCCAGGCAGCGTAATAATAGTTCCTGCCATGCTTTTATTTCTTTCCCAAGGATACTATATCCCCATGGACACCTCCTAGTATTTTGATGGTCCTCCAGTGTCTTTCCCGACGGGAATTCAAAAGCATGCCATGTGCATTTCTATTTTTATCCCATCGGCGACTCGGAGGCAGGCAGGTTCGCACACACAGTCACCGGGACTTGGGCGGCCGATGCCAGCGTATCACTAAGTGGGAACCGGTTTTATACGTCAGTGAGTTATTAACGGTTCTCTGGTGCCAGTTCCAAAACTGGCCTCTTCAGCAATAATATAAAAAGGCTGGAAATATCACCTTGCTTTCTGACCTGCTCCTCGGTGGCAACTTGGTTTGGTATTTAATTCTCATAGTAGTTCAGCAGCTGTATCGGATGCCAGTGTTCTAGGTGGTAGGTCTGTGCTCACAATCGTCTAAACGCCGTTTCACTTCCCTCCTCCATCCCTTTGGACCCTCTCTCTCATGCCTCCGTGGGTGCCCTACGCTTTTGTTTCCTCGTTGGGGAGGGTGCGAGCGTAATTCCGATGGAGCGGACTGACTGCGTGGCACAAGGAGAGTGCGTGTTTGGGTAATGAGCCTTTGCTGTGCGCTGTTGGAGGTGGTGCACATTTCCCGGGCAGCGGGTTTGGGTTTTGGTTTGTTTTTGTCGCTCAGTTTTCTTGCTGCGTCTGCCGACTACACTGTGCCGTGTGTGTGCTAGTCCAGGCTGTGCATAATTACGGCCCGCCACTCAGTGTCCCAGCCAGTCTCTTCCTTGTTATTCCTTCTGGTTTCCTTCTCCCTGCAACAGATCTCTGGCCATCACACCCAGTTACGGCCTCACTAGTCAGCGCATCCACTCACGTTGTCTTCTGTCAGGTGAAATGTCGTGGCTTCTGAGTTTCCTTTAAGTAGCACACCGTCCGTAAGCCCCAAATTCTGTGAAACCCTGGCACATCTCCCTCTCCTGTCCTGACCGTGGTCCTCGACTGCGGCCGGCTTTGTCCCCCCGAGGAGATTTGATCCTGTCTGGAGACGTTCTCCACTAACCAGCTCAGGGTGGAGGAGGCGCCTCTGGCGTCTAGTGCGTAGAGAGGCCAGAGATGCCTTCACACTTCCTGCAGCGCACACAGGACAGCCACCTGCAGCAAAGAACTGCTCATCCTGAACTGTCCGTAGAGCCACGGGTAGAAACACTGGCCCGTGGCACCCCCAAAACACCTACTGTGGCCTTGTCCCAGGCCCTGCAGTTGCTGGCCTGTGATTCGGATGATAAGCTCTCGGGGGACGGAGGTCTTCTCACAGCCGTGTTGGAGTTTGGGGTAGTACAGAGCATTGTACTGTGTGTGCAGCGGCCGGTCAGCAGTGTGTGCGAATGAATGAACTTGCTCGGTGAGAACACCTGGCGGATGAGGTGTTAAGCCTCACGCCCATCGATGGCGGATGTGGACCTAGGACCCTGAGGGAAGAGGTGGCTCCATAGGACACGGCAGGTATTAAAACTTCACTCGATATTACAACACACAAATCATCATCAAATGCTCCTGAAAGTCAGGTCATCATTTGTTGATCAAATTATGCAATTGTATCTTTAACCTTGAAAGCTACGAGATTGGTGAAATATTTTGCTGAAAAATTATTCTCAAGATATTTTTACAGCCTCATCCTTAAAACTGTGAAACCATATTTATTTAGCCCTGGCCGGTGTGGCTCAGTGGGTTGGAGCACCGTCCTGCAAAGCGCAGGGTCACCGGTTTGAATCCCCGTCGGGGCACAGGCGTGGGTTGCGGGTTTGGTCCGCAGTTGGGGTGCCTAGTGAAAGGCAACCGATGGGTGTTTCTCTCCCGCTCTTTCTCCCTCCCTTTCTCTCTAAAGACAATTAAAATACTTTTCAAAATGCCTTGTAGGGCACCTGAGGGTAGGGACCACGTCTGGGCCCCGTTGCAGCCAGCACCTGACACCGCCCTTGGCCCGGAGCGTGCCGTCGGTAAAACCGGTGGGTAACAAAGCGAGCGGACCCCAAAACAACCACCGCGGCAGCGACGTGTCGTTTCCTTCGCTTCGGGCGCCGCTCGGCCTTTCGATACCTTTCTCCGGCCGTGTTTGGCTTCCGCCGATGACAGGCCATCATTTCATTGTGTAATGTAAGCGATGGAAAAATGAAGCAGCTCAGAACTGTACTGTTAATTCCTTCCCTCTTTAATTCCAATTGCACGCGCGTCCAAGTCTGTTAGAGAAGAAAGGTGAGGGGCAGCTCGTCACCCGACGGGAGCCTCGCCAGCGGTTTCCGCGAGTCACGTGTGGCCGCACATCTGCGGGCGGACCGGAGGGAAGCCGGTTCCTGGGACGCAGGAGACGAGGCCAGCAGAGGGTGAGGGTGTGCGAAGATTGGCGCGGGCACCTGGTGGTGCGTTCAGGGCTGGGATCCCCGGGCGAGCTTTGCGCTGATGAGCCTGGGATGTCATAAACAATGCGGACAGGTGTGTGTGCTCCTTTCGCTGCCCTTAGCTGGCGGCTCTCTGCGTTTCTGGAAGGGGCAGGGCACCTTGTGTCCCGGGCAAGGCAGCCAGCATTGACGTTTTCCTCCCCCAGGGTCCACACAGCAGGGAGTGTGAGATTCAGGATTGTGCATTCAGGCAGGTCAGAGGGCCATGGAGCAGGCAGCACAGGCTTTGTGTCTGAGCGGGGATGTTTGTTTGTTAGGGCTCCCCGCCCTGTCGTGTCCGCGAATACTTTCCACAAAACGCTCAGTCCACGGGATCGTCCACGAAGAAAGTGTTTCACAGTCCAAGACACTTGGGAATTGCTGCCTGCTTCACCTCCCCCTCCTGGTTTGAGAGCTGCGAAGAGGAGACACCCCTAACTCGGAATCTCCCACACGCTGATCTGATCTCAGGCTTTTTTTTTTGTAAGCAATCCTGTTAGTACATGGAATTAGTACACCATGGAAATCGTCTCCCAAAGAACACAGCTCCTGGCGCTCGCTGTAAGGTGGGATGATGAATTTTTGTGCCTGTGACATTTTTCTCCCGCTGAGTTATCTTATGTATGAGATAATATCAAGATAAGATCTGGAGTGTCATTCTTGAGATTTATTGCCACTGCGCTCTCTAAAAAACCAGCAGCGTGAAATTTCCATTGCGGCAACATCACCAGGGTTGTGGTTTCATCTTATTTTTTTTGTTTTGTTTTGTTTTGTTTTATTGTAATTGTTATCACTAAATTCTTGACCAAACTAAGAACGTGGGCTACTTTTATTTCTGGCATCTTCAGTCTTACTAACGCAAGTGGATTTAGTTCTCGCTCATCTTTTCCTGTTCAATCAAATAACTTTTTCAGAGGCCCTGTTCTCACTTGTGACTGACGCATCCCCCCGACACAAACGGCTAGTATGATCCATGGACCGAGGCTTTCTTTAGATCTTTGCAAAGGCGTTAAGTGTCGGCTCTATTATAAAGTTGAACACGTGTGGTCCAACTGCGGTTAGTATGTTTCTTTCAAAGTTGCAGAAGTGCAGAGTATTTAACTTCCTGTTTATGTAAGGAATTAGCAATATCAGGGGAAATAATAGTCTCCTCTGTGGTCTGGCAGCAAACAAAGTTGCTTATGTTGGTGAACTACTGTTGTATCCAGTTTTATTGAAGGAAAACAGGAGACGGCCATCAGAATAAAGACACAAGCCTATGAAGAGAGCAAAAGCGTGAGAAGAGATTTTTCTCTCTCTCTCTCTTTGTATAATTATTGGCAGACTTGCTTAAGGCCCTGCTGAGCTTGGCACTCCAGTGCCACTGGCCTGCGTGACCCCATCCCCCCTCCCGTGCAGAAGGCTCGCCAGCAGGCGCAGGCGGACTCTGCGGAGAACTGGTGTGGGGCTCTTAGGTGGGGTCTTTTCTCCCGTGCCCGCCAGACCGGGGTCCTGTGCACAGCCCTCCCTCCACAAGGAAAGGACCAGCGGGACTGAGGGGTGCACTAACTGGAGGGAAGGATGCAGGAGAAGGAGCCAGCGGCAGGCTACAGGAGGCAGAGGCCTGAGTCAGAGACATGGAGGACGAGGTAGCAGGAAACCCCCAATGAGAACAGCGGGAAGAATTTTTTAAAAACGAAGGTAGTCTGAGGCACTGGTCCCCAACCTTTCTGGCACCAGGGACCAGTTTTGCAGAAGACAGTTTTTTAACGGGGTGAGGTGAGGGATGTAGCTCCAGCAGTAATGCGAGTGATGGGGAGCAGGGCAAAGCCTCACTGCCCACCTCCCACTGTGCAACCCAGTTCCTAACGGGCCACCGGCCGGCACTGGTTCATAGTTGGGGACCTCTGGTCCAACATGAAGCCTAAGAAGATCCGCCTCGTAGGGCTACCATACGAAGAAGAGTCAGAGCAAAGAATCGAGAACCTATTTAAATAAAAGCTGGCCGAAAACTTCCCTCACCTGGTGAAAGAAAAAGACGCACAAGTCCAGGAAGCGCAGAGAGTCCCAGATGAGATGAACCCACAGAAGCTCACTGTGAGGCATGAGATACTGTAGATGCCAAAGGCTAAGGACAGAGGCAGAGTCTTCAAAGCAGCGGGAGGAAAGGAGACAGTGACCCACAAAGGAGCTCCCATCAGGCTATGGGCTGATTTGTCGACAGAGATACTGGAGACTAAGAGGGAGTCGGTGGCACGAATCCTTCCAAGTGAGGAAAAGCAGGAACCCGCCACCCAGGCTGCTTCCCCAGCAAGGCTGGCGCTCGGAATCGGAAGTGAAATCACGAGCTTCCCAGACGAGAAGGAAAGCTTACAGGAGTTCATCGCCACCACACCGGTATTACGAGGAATGTTAAAGGGCCTTTTTAAGAGGAAGGTGAAGGAGAAGAGGGGGAAAGAGGAACATCGTTATAAGGAATAAAATGGCAACAAATACACCGATCCAGAATCACCTTCAATGTAAATTAAATGTGCTGATCAAAAGGGACAGGGGGGCTGAATACGCAAGAAAACACGACCCTTACACAGGCTTCTACAGGAGACCCTCTTCAGACCAAAAGGCCCCTAGACGGAAAAGAGAAGGAGTGAAAGGGCACATCGTGCAAATGGAAGCCAGAAAGGACAGCGGTTTGAGACGGTAAGACGACCAGGACCAGGACAACGGAATCGGGACGCCGCCTTGCCTGCGGTTGAATAAACCGAGATTCGTGGCCAGGCTTGTCCCAGCAGCCCTGTGTCCGTCTGCAGTGTGACGAGGTCTTCGCTGTACCTGGAATTTTCTTAATTTCTCTTGGACTGTCCCAGTACACTTATGACCGCTTTTTATTGTTTTAACTGGACAGATTTGTTATACATTTAACTTCTTTATAGATTATATTTCTTTTTGTGTATAGAGCGATTCTCTCTGTTAATCATTACTCCACGGTAAAGTGCAAATGGAATCTGAGAACTTACTACGTGGAAAAAGTACAGGAAGGTGAGCTTGGCACCTTCGCCGTTAAGAAAGGCTCTCACCTGCTTCACGGAGGGGTTTCTGGGAGCCCTGGCGTTCCTATCAGTGTGTGTGGCAGCCCGTGCCGGGGGAAGGGAATGCTGGGTTGCTGGAGGTTCTCATTAAGTCTTGGCACTTTCTTGGAAAGAGTTGCAAGAAGAAAGTAAAAGAATTATATTTGACCTATTCCTCATACAGTTCACCCCCACTCCCTGCCCTCCTCCAAACCTATTATTTACACTGCTGTGTTTTGAAATGTATTCACAGCTTATTCTTACAAGACTGAAACACTTTTCTGAGCTGTGATTTGTCATCTAGATAAGGCTCCTGCCTTCCTTTTATAGGTGTGGAGAAGAGGAGAGAAATAGGCAGGAAAAAAGTCTTGTTTGTCCATTTAAGGAGAGAAAGGTAAAAGACACTATTTTTCTTCACGTTTTTAAAGTATAACATTCTGCTTACAGACACCAAAATATAAAAGCATTCTCATGCAACTTAATTCCCCAGAAGTTTCTCTTCCGAATAGTCCGGACCTAGGTCCTCACTAAGAAATACTAAGGTTCTTATGACTGCTGTCTGCATGGAAGAGTCATAATCCTCTTTTTGGGGTGTAAATTCAAACACAAAGCTTAATGCTTCGTGTTCAATTGCTGTCCACCTTGTTCCTGAAAATAGTGCTTCATCAATATTTTCTATTGGCAACTTCCGCATAAAGATGGTAAGAAAAAACCCAAAGCAGACTTTGAGAAATCTATGTTCACTTCCGGAAAGTGCAGCCACTGGAGAAATAAAGAATTTCCGCTTGACTGAATTTATTTTACTTTGTAACCACTCTAGACATTAAATGAAGAATATTGTAACAACTAAAACATACAAAGTAAATGATTAAAGATTATTAAGAAATTGGCTTTAAAAACAACATGTAGCTGCCCTTCTGGGGTCCCAGAAATCAAAAGATGCCGATGAAAAGTCGCAAAGCAGCAAGTCCCCTGCTGGATGAATTATGTTGACAAATGGACCTTTTATGTCATTTTCTGAGTGAGTCAGATGGACAATATTGTAGTTTATTTTCCAGCCGAAGTAAGTACTCCTGAGAGAGATAGGGGGCGCTAACCGTGCCGGACACCGAGACGGCCCCCGTAAACCCGGATCGTCCTGAACGAATGGGCAAGAACTGGCAGGGTACCGACTGTGTCTTCTCACCAGGGAAAAGTAAAACTGTTCCGGGACCACAGTCCATCCTCGCACACTGGGTTCAGGGCACTGGGGAACCACTCCGAGACCCACAGGCTCCTTCCGGGGGCACACCTGCATTTCCAGCTGCAAAATAAAACCTGTGCTTAGCGTCGAGTGATTCGCAGATAGCAGCTCCCTCACTCAAGCAGCTACCATGCACACCCATAAAAGAAAATAAGTAAAAACTATGTGACTGTAAGTGTACAGTAGAAACTAAGTGCATGATTACAGAGGAAGAGGGAAAGCAGTTTCATAAACTGACATTCGATACCTGGTAATAAAGCAGGTGGTTCTGAATTCTCATCTCTAAATGGGCCGGGGAGAGCCTTGAGTTTTTAAAGTATCCAGTTTGCACCGCCGTTTACTTTATGATCAGGTGAACTGGTGCCTTCAAAAGAAAGGTGGAAGGTGTAAGTATGCATTATCCTTGATTTTATTTTGAAGCCTGTAATGTTAAAGGTGCTTCAGGTCTAAGCTTAATTAAAACCCTCTTAAAAGAATGCAACCACGGCACAGAAAATTGCATGTCCTGGTAGTCCCTTAGAGTGGAAAGTTTTAATATTAGTTGTGCTAGGATTTTTTAACATGGAGACTACATATAGATGAGAATTTAACAATTTAGGTTCCCTACCAGATCTTGCCAAGTTCCTTATCAGGCTTTGCTAGTCCATGGAGGTTGCTAGTTGAACAGAAACGGTGGCTAAAAATAAAGCATAAGTACTGTGTAGACATTAAAATGCGTGAGTTGCTTTCACTTGATGAACTAGTTTAGTCATCAAAGCCATTACTTTCCAAGCTCACTATCTGTCCATCCATCTAGCGTCTGTTGAATCGTAGTTGTGTCTAAGGAATAAGGGAAGTGAACAAGAAATCGATCAGGGATCGCCAGCTCTCGGTGGAGCTCCAGCACTGACTTGAGAGAGTGGATCCGATTCGGGAGCCCCCCGCCGAGCGGAGGGGCCTGAGCTGGGGCAGCGGGACTTTCCGGTGTGGTGGGCGGCGAGAACATTGTATCCCCGGGACATGGTTACGGTAATGAGATCGTTTTAAAGAGCTGTTCGGGGTGAACCTGGCACCAGGAGAGCATCTGTGACAAAGACGATGAGAAGGGGCTTCTTCATGGAGTCTTTGATTTACTTAAGACAAATGGAAAACCAAATAAAGGGGGGGTGTCTCAAAGGTCGGGCTAAAAGGTGGGGTGCAGAGAGGGAGAGGGCTTCCTGGGGGGCAGTGAAATCACCAGTCTCCCAGAGGCACTGTGGGTGAGAAACAGACCAGCACCTCCCCCTCCTCCCCTCGTGGGGAGGGGATTGTGGGGACACAGCAGGTCCCCTGTGGGGGAGGCCGGGGTGGGGGCAGCGGTTTGCTCTGGGCCTGGGCAGGTCCCACGAAGGCGACACAGTGAAGGGTGACGGGGAAGCCCAGTGCCCAGGAAGGTTGCAGCGGGAAGGGTCGCATGGCCGCTGGGCAGTGATGGAGGAGGGGTAGTGAGAGCACCTCCAGTTTCCAAAAATAAAAGCTACGTTTTGATTGTGGTCTCAGACGCCCGGCATAGGGACTGGACGTTCACCTCTCACAAAGTGACCAGTCCGATGAGGCCAGAGACCGCGGCCCCCAGGCAGAGGTGTGACACGGTTACCAGTTCCCCGCACTGCGCCCTACGCCCCCGTGTCTGTCTCCGAGTTCAGTGACTCCTGATCGAGTGGGATTGACTGATTCCTGGGGCGCAAGGTTAGCTCAGTAACCACAAATCGATCAACGCGATACACCATGTGAACCAAATGGAGGATAAGAACCGCATGATCGGCTGGTGAGGCTCCGTGGACTGAGTCCCAGCCTGCGAACCAAAGGGCCGCTGGTTCGATTCCCAGTCAGGGCACAGGCCTGGGTTGCGGGCCAGGTTCCCCAGTAGGGGGCGCACGAGAGGCAACCACACACTGATGTTCCTCTCCCTCGCTTTCTCCCTCCCTTCCCTCTCTCTAGAAATAAATAAACAAAATTAAAAAAACAAACACATGATCATATCGATAGAGGCAGAAAACACTTTTGACAAAATCTAGCACCCATTTATGATAAAATAAAAAAAATCTTTCAACGAAGTGGAAACAGAACATACCTCAACCCAACAAAGGCCGTGTGTGACAAACCCAAAGCTAACGTCGTATTCAAAGGGGAAAAACCAAAAGCTTTTCTTTTGAAATCAGGAGCGGGAGAGGGAGGCACACTTTAACTGCTCTTACTCAACACAGAACTGAAAGTCCAAGCTGAAGCGATCAGAAAAGGGTGAAGATAAAAGGCATCCACATAGGAAAAGAAGTAAACTGTCATTGTTTGCAGCTGACATGTGGCTGTGTATAGAGAACCCTAAAGATTCAACACACAAAAACTGATAATGTCCTAATCAATGAGTTTAGTAAAATGTCAGTACATATTCAAAATAAATATTCAGAAATGTGTTGTATTTTTATAGACCAATATGAGAAAGGGAAACTAAGAAAACAATCTCATTTCCAATTGCATTCAAAAATAAATAATATACCTAGCAATGTATTTGACCAGGGAGGTGAAAAACCTGTATTTGTAAAATTATAAGACATCGAAGAAAGATTTTGAAGAAGATACAAATCAACACCATCATCATGGATAGGAAGAATTAACACCATTAAAATTCCCATACTACCCGATGCAGTTTCTATCCAAATACCAACGGTGTTTTTCACAGAACTAGAACAAATAATACAAAAATTTATACGAAACCACAGAAAAAGGCCGCAGCTATGGGCAGCTGGCGATCGGCAGCTTCATCACGACAGTGCACCTGCTCATGTATCACATCTCAGGCAGAGCTTTTTGGCAAAACATCAGAAGACCCAGGTGACTCAGCCCCGCTACAGCCCAGATTTGGTGCCCTGTGACTTCTGGCTTTTCCCCAAGACTCAAATCAACTTCGAAAGGGAAGAGATTTCAGACTGTCCATGAGAGTCAGGAAAATACAACAGGGCAGCTGATGGTGACTGGGGGAACTGTGTGAGGTCCCAAGGTGCCTGCTTTGAAGGGGACTGAGGCATCACTGTCCTGTGTACAATGCTTCTTGTATCTTGTATCTTCTTCAGTAAGTGGCTTTATTTTTCATATTTCCACGGCTGGATACCTTCTGCACACACCTCATATGCACCCCTGTGTTCGCTGCAGTGTTATTTGCAATGACCAAAATGTGGAAATGACCTCACTGCCCACCATTGGACACGTGGGTAGCACAGAAGTGGTACATAAATATAAACATCAGAATATTACTCGGCCATCAAAAAAATGAAATCTTACCAGCTGCTACAGCGAGGGTGCTAAGTGAAATCGGTCAGAAAAAAGATAAATACCATATGATTTCACTTATTTGTGGAATGTAAAGAACAAAATTAATGAATAAACGGAACACAGACGCGTAGTTACGGAGAACAGAGCGATGGTAGCCAGCGAGGACGGGTTTTGCGGGGCTGGGATCAAAAGGTGAAGGGTTGGGAAACACAAAATAGTCACAGGGACGTAACACAGTCACAGCACAGGGGACGCAGCCGGCAACAGTGTGACGACTCTGCACGGCGCCAGCTGGCAGTGGAAATACCAGGGGACGCTTCGTAGATATGAGATTCTCTAACCACTGCCCTGCACCCTGAAACACAGAGTAACGTTGGCTGTAAACGGCCATTGGGAGATAAAATTTAAAAACAAATAACAACTAAAACTCAGGAGCAAATTCATTAAAATTCGGGATACAAAACACAACAACGACTTTGAAAACGCCTGCTCGGGAACTGCTTAGAACACCTTGAAGGGGTTGCTAACGGCAGCACGCGATGCACAGGAGTGAGGGCCCGGAAACGAAGTGTTTGGGTCAGCCCTGGGTCGGAGCGCGGTTACCTGCGGGAGCCCCACTTCAGGCAGGTGGCGGGTGAGCCCACGCGGACTCTGAGAGCACAGCCTGCCATTCCCCGCCCCCCATCTGAGCCCGACCCGCACCCCTACTTCCGGGTGAGGAGGGCAGGGCCCCCTTGCGTGCAGGACACACAGCCCCCCCACCCACTCCCGGGCGGTGGCCACCGCCCTGTGTATTCAGCCAAGCTTGTCTCTGCCTCCGGGCGCGCCGGAGGGTCCGAGATAGCGCAAACCTTGAAAGGTAATTTTTAACTAGAAAGTAACCTATTTACGGGAATGCTTTTCAGCAAGCGGTTGGAACTGGCTTGTGTTTTCTGGCCTCGGGCTGCTGGAAACTTGTTCCAGAAGGCCGCAGGCGGGTCTCAAAGCCAAGCTGAGAGAAGGGCTGTGTGAGCCGCCCGTGTTCAGAGGTGTCCCGACCTGCTCCACGCGGCTCTCCCTGACCGGGCAGCCGTGTTGGAAAAACTTGAGGAAAAGATCTCGGTTGTTTATTGTGGTCGTGGATGTCATTTCTCCACGCGGAGTCTTTTTGATGATTTGCAGTGAAATGCTCCCACCCTTACACCCGCCCCGAAGCTGTTCATTCGTGATACCGTGTTCTCCCTCTCCGTGTGTAGGCGTGTAACTTGCTGTCTGTAGCGTGCCCGTCGTGAGCATGTGGCTTATGGAAGAAGCAAACACGAAGTGGGACTTCCCAGTTGAAATAAGTAATGAGATACCACCATGGGAAGCAATTCATATTGATGCTAAGAACAAACAAACAAACAAAAGAGCCCAACACGTTTCCTTTTCCTGGAAACGTCACGGCAGAGGCAGGCGGCACAGACGGGGTAGCTCACGGGTGACCTGGTTCCGTGATGCTTTCTCGTGTGTTTTCTCTGCTACGTGGCGTTCCACGGCCCCGGTGGGTGTACTCCCTCCTCTGTCTGCACTGGGTCCTCTCTGTCTACGCTGAGGATTCAGCTGCAGCCTGGCGTCCTCTCGGAAACCGCCGGAACTCACAGTGAGGGGTGGAGTGCATTAACAGTTTCCGAGTTCAGTTAGCCCTTCGGGGCGTCGCAGCTCTTCCTCGGCAGAACTGGGTAACGCGACCACAAGCAGTCACGTGAGGCATCGGCGCCCCCCGCCCCCGTGCGCCGCTGCTGCGGTGCAGCGCGGAGGAGCACGCAGCCGCTGCGTGTGCCGACGTGCTCGTGGGGAGCAGTTGGCGCTCAGGGCGAAGCCGGGCCGCAAGGTGCTCCCAGAGTTCGTATCTGTTCATCGGCCTTGAAGTCTCTGCTGCACCATTATCCTCTGCCAGAGGCCGGCTCAGCTCTCTCCTCCCGAGCCCCTGAGTTAATAGCTTCGGAAGCCTGGCTCCGGGTAAGCCTTTAAGTCCCTTATCGGAGCCGGGCAGATCCTGGAGTTCGAATGTCCAGGGGGAGGAAGGTCCCACCGAAAACAGAGGCCCACGCGGCTCTTTGTGTATTGTGAGCGAGTTCAGCTGTGTTTTTTGGAACTGGCCAAAATCCTGTCTCTGCCTGTCTGTGGACATCTGATCCCGCATTTGACTAATTAAAAAACGGGGCTGGGGCCTCTGCTGCTAAGACACACACACACGCACACACACACCCAGAGACACACACACATGCACACACACACACAGAGACACACACACACCCAGAGACACACACACACACACACATACGCGTCCCAGACAGTAAGTGCGGCACCTGGGCAGCAGCCTACCAGCAGTCAGCGTGTTTGCCGGAACTTAGCGCGTTTTCCTCCGCGTTCTACAAGCTGGCATCTGCGCTTCCCCGTTTGGATTAGGAAGTGGAAGTGCCTTGAAGCAGAGTTTGCACAGCTGATAAGACGGGGAAATCCTCTCGTTTTATTGGTGTTTACTCCTCAGAATTATGAAATGCGATTCCAATATATGGTATTAAACGGGCACAGATGAAAATGACCCTGTGATATTGGATGTGGTTGGTACCGCACAAGACTCTCTGTGCCTCACTGGATTTTAAAAGGTTCATACTCAATGCCGACTTGCCCCAAAGTTTATTCTGTGGACCGGAGCCTCGCAGGACACCCTCAGAAATGGGTTTCCTGGCGACACAGGAGAGAGGGAGACGCAGCGCCCCTGTCCCTCCCCGGGACACGCTCAGAGAACATCCCAGGTGAAAGGCCCTAAGGATCGCCTCGGTGAAGAGTCCGGGTTACGTGGCTCAGTCCCGGGACGTCTCCCTGCCAGCTGACTCGGGGCGAGGAGTTACACACGATACCTGGTGAAAGACAGGAGGAACGAGGCCCAGGAAAAACACAGCCTGGGAAATGCTTTCCTAAATCGCCCCGTGGAAAGCCAGATAAAAGGCTGTGGTCTGTTTCTGGAGAATGTCTTGGACGGTCTGTTCACTCCTTGTAAAAGCTGAGGTGAGAGTGTGTGCGTGTGTACCAGTATGGGGTGTGCGTGTCTGTGTGCGCACACCACACAGGTGTGCGCCGGAGTGTGTGGTGTTTCCACTCAGCTGTAACAGGACTCCAGACGCAGGACGACCTGGGCCCGGGCCCAGCCCTCCCTCCCGCAGTGACCTCAGGAAGCCCCCCACTCCCACCCCACCCCCGTCGCACCCTCGGCTCAGCGTGTTCGGGCGCAGCCCAGTCCACTGGGGAACTCTGGAAGAGCAATCAGGGTCCACACATCTGATTTCACCCTAAAGTGCGACTCACACGCACACTGTCACTGGGACACAGCCGGCTGCATTTGTCAAGGTTCTCACTCCTAAATTCCCAGAGCATCACCCGTAAATTGTAACCGAGTAGGAAAGTTTCTGGCTCCACGGCTTCCTGCGAGGGGGGAATAAAGCCCCTTGGACTGGGAACGTCCCTACGGCAGCGACGGATCCGAAAAGCTCCGCGTGATTATGGAAGAAGAGGGGGCTGTGTCACGTGACCGCGGGTGTTATCAATTCATAAGGAGGCGTGGAGTTCATGGGGAAGTGATGTGTTGACACGACTTGTACACGCTGACGTGTCAGAAGGTAGTAAGTCCAGACGCCGAGGGACATTGTGGTCTAGATCATCCTAACTCTTTGTTGGGGGAGGGATCTGACTGTCCAGTGCGTCCTGGAGTCCCTTGTCTCCTTGGCCTCTACCCACTAGACCACTCCCTTCCTGGCCCCCACTGTGACAACCAAAATGTCTCCTAACGTTGACAAATGTCCATGGGAGCAAAACCATTTATACCCACCCCCACACACCAGAACCACTGGTTTAGACTACACTATGAGAGTGAGGTCGATGCATTAGCACCCCGCGGGTTCCCCGTGGTCCCCACTGCCTCCAGTCCTCCGAAGGTTCATAAAATGCCATCGGCGTTGTATGCTCACCCGATGAAGAAGAGTGTGGCTTGTTTCGGCCTAAAAGAATATTATTACACCAATCCTCATTTTTTTTTAGGTGGAGGGGAGGGAGGGAAAAAGAGAGAGATACTTTTATCTGTGGTATGCATTTGGATTTTTACCAAATAGACACTTAAGCCTAAACCTTGCCCGAGAAATCTAGTCATTTCTTTTTACCGCTCGGAATGAATGATCTCTCAGAGTGCCTTCCTTCACCCCACTTTCTAAGGACCAGAAAAAATGGTTAGAGCCTCAGAGCTGATGCACATCTGAGCAAGGCCTGGTTCCCCAACCCTGGGGCACATGTGTGCACAGAATATGCCTAAATGAGGGTCTTCAGATGCACGTTTTAGTTTCTTACCTGGACGATTGTTTATAATTCTTGTGAGAACCACTCCTAAGACATGCTGATATGTCTGTTTGAAAGTTTAACAGACACCTTATCATCACTGCTTGTACAGCTTCTGATTGCGAATATCTTTCTTAGTAAAAAGAAAAACCATAGTTTTGTTTAAACAGTGGTGATTTAAACACAAACTTTTTCTAATCAAAAGGTTACCTTTAACTTGAAAGCAAGTATCCGAACTATAAATTATTTTTCAAACAGAACAGTACGCTTTTCAAAGTCTTAAAAGTGCCTTTTGAAAGCGTACTTGCTAAGAAGCGTAGACCGAGAGGCCGAGGAGGAAAAGGACCCTCATCCCCTGTGGGTGGGAACGCAGCCTGGTGCGGCCCCTACGGAAAACAGTGTGGAAGCTCCCCGAAAACGGAAGGGCAGACTCCCCAGGTGACCCAGAGACCCCTTCTGAGTGCCTACCCGGAAGTTTTGAAAACATGCATTTGCAAAGACGTATGCACCCCTGTTGTCCACGGTGGCCCAGCCGTGGAGACGTGGAAGTGTCCTTCCACAGAGGACTGGGCGGAGACGGCGTGGTGACTCTCAGCGACGGAGCACCGCCCGGCCGTAGGAAAGACGAAATGCTGCCATCTGTGACAGCGCGGGTGGACCGTGACGATATCGCGCTACGTGAATTCCATCAGATGAAGCCCAGAATGACCCCACTCGTGAGTGGGATATAAGACACAAGGCCACGGACGCAGGCAACAGTGTGGGGGCCACCAGAGGGAGGGGTGAGAGGGGAGTGAAGGGTAAAGGGCCCCCTCTGTGGGTGGCAGGCACACGAGGCAACATGCAGATCACGTGTCCCAGGAATGTGCGCCTGAAACCTACGTGACCCTATGAACCGATGTCACCCCAATAAAAAAATTTTAAGGTGATGGAGTAGAGACAGATTAGGTAGAGGAAGAGTAAAACCACGAGGGTAGGTGGTAGAATTTGCTAGAATTCAGTGGAGGGATGGGGCCCTTCGCCAACCGACTGCCGTCCACTCCGAGGTAGCTGCCAAAGGGCTTTCCGTGAGAGGGAATTCTGGCCAGAGTTTGTGTGAGTTCTGCCAGCTTGAGAACTCGTGTGACCGGCTGCTTGTGCTGGGCTTCTTCGTTAGCCATCCCGTTCGTTCGCGGTGAATTTTGATATTCTAAGGATTCCTATTTTCTTGTGAACAAACCTTCTATTTTTTAGGGCAATATTTATAGACTCATTGTATCATAATGCAAGTTTTCCCTTCCATGGGCAGAAATCCTAATTTGCTGGTTATTTGTAAATGGTATTTTTTTAATCCTCACCCAAGGATATATTTATTGATTTGAGAGGGAGAGGAAGGGAGGGAGAGAGAGAGAAACATTGATGTGAGAGAGAGAAACGTTGATCAGTTGCCTCCCACACGGGCCCCAGCCAGGGCTGAACTGCAACCCAGGCATGTGCCCTGACCGGGGATCGAACCCGCAACCTTTCAGTCGACGGGATGGCGCTCCAACCCACGGAGCGGCCCAGTCAGGGCCTGTGAATGATGGCTTTGATTCCTAGTCCAACTTCATCTGAACCAGTCCTTGGATAATTCTACCAAGTTGATATTTCTCAAGGCAGAATTCAGACTTTGCCTTCCCCACAGCCAGTTTTCCTCGTCAGCCCCTGTCTTCCAACCCACCTCCTCCTCCGTCCGCTTTGCTGCCACACACTCGACAAAGTGGGACAGTCTGCTCCCACCCAGGGCTGCCCCCCTGCTGATCCCCTTCCTTCCCCTCGAGGCTGTCCTCGGGGCTCCTCCACGCGCCCACTGTCCCGAGCCCCGAGTGGTCTCCCAGCCCGGGGTCCTCTGCCCCCCTCTGAGCCCAGGTCCCCCGGGTTCACCGTTTTGCCTCTCGTTTCTATGAGGATGGACCTGGGCTCTCGGTTCACCCTCCTCACTGGAGTCTCAGCCTCCCAGAGGGGGCTCCACGGAACCGTCATCGCCGTCATGAGGCGCGTGCTCCCCAGATGCCCGTCCTCCAAGTCCTGGTGCCCTGAGACCACGCCCACTCTTCCGCACCCCTCGTGCCTTTTCTTCTTCCTTTTGCAGTTAGATACATAAATGAACGGCTTTTCTGTTACTTAGAGACAGTAGCCCCGGCCTGATTTTAAGGGGAGCTGAGCATTCGCCAAAGGACTGGACTAATTAAACAACATACAAGTCAAGTACGAAGCCCACGTTTGTGTGACTCATCTGAAATAAATGAAAAGAGAACGAGGCAAACAAGCGTCTGTCTGTCTGTCTGTCTGTCCCTCTGTCTGCCTGTAGCTCTCTCTGTCTCTTTCTTTTTCTTCCTCTTTTTTTTGTGCCTTCCCTCTCGCCTTTCTTCCTTGACAGACATCGATGAAAATACTTTTTTTTAGTGTCTCCTGGGGCATAACACCCCAGAAACCAGATGTGATGAGCATATTTCTTTTTCATTTAAAGTCTAGACATCCAAACTTCCAGATCTTGCTGTTGCCGCTGTGAACAAAGATACCTCTGAGCATGTTGCTGACTCAGGTGTAAAAACAATGACAGGTTAATCTAAAAATATCTTCAGGGAGCTCCCATTTAGTGCCAGCGTTCTAGAATATTCCAGGTTAAAACTGACTCGCAGTATTTCAGCTGGTAGAATGGCTTTCGTGACCCCATCTACCTTAACCCCTCTGTCCTAGCCATCCAATTTAACTCTGGGTAAAAAGGAAAACAAGGCAAAGGTGTTTTATTTGTTACTGCTTTAAAAAAAAAACAATCAGATTAAAGCATTTCTGGGTTGTTTGGTTATTGTTTTTTCTCTTCTGTTTTTGTCTCAATGCGGAGATCACCCACTTTTAAAAGATAATCCGAAATCCAGCTCCCGAGGTGACTGCGGCGGCTGAGCCTCCCAGTAAGGAGCCTGCGGCTGCCGAACAAACAAATTAGAAAGCAGCCTCTCGGGGCATTAAGTGAACGGTGCTAAACCGGTTAATCTGAGAGCAGCTCGCAGAACCCCCGCTTGTATTCCCTGCCCAGTCTCCTGGGGTGGGGGCGGGGGCTGTCTGGCGCCACAAAAGGAATTAGGCTCCGGCTGAACAGAGACCTGCAGGCTATTAGGTTTATTTTAAGAATGTGTTTCCAGAGATCTGACAAATGCCGGTGTTGCTCCGGGCGGAGGGGAGGTCTTGCTGCACCAGGTGTGCGCTCTGCCTTTTCCCTTTCCCCGGAGGCCGAGGGGGCGGCGGTGTGGGTCTTGACAGATTTAACTCCGCGTTGGGTGCAGCCGTGTCTGTTTGTGTGAAAATAGAGGGTGGCTTTGTTTGGTTTTGCTTCTATTTGTTAACAGGGGAAATATAATAGGAGCGTGTCTCTGGGCCGCTTTAAAGAAAAATAATAAAGCCTTCCCCGAATTTAATATCGCTGTACATTATAATGTCATGTTATTTTAAACACACAATGTTTACGATCTCGTGCTGAAGAGCAACACCTGAGACCCGTCTGTGGGCAGCAGCGCGGGGGGGCTGAGGGCCAGCGACTCCGGGAGGGTGTCTGTCCTCCGCCAACGGCTGCGCCCGCGTCTCCCTCAGATCGCGGCCTTGCTGGTCCTGCTGACACCCGCGGCGAGAGAAGATGTGATCCAGGCTTTGCTTTTGCTCTAAAATGCTTGGAGTTCATATTGGTCTTGTCCGCCAACATGATTCTTTTTCTTCTGTTTTCTTTTTTTTTCCCCTCCCACTGGAAAATAATTTTTCTTTCATCCTCACTCAAGAATATTTCGTACTGATTTGAGAGCGAGAGAAAGAGTGATAGAGAGAAACATCTATCCATTACCTCTCCTACTGCCCCACCTGGGGATCGAACCCACAACCGCTGGGTGCACGGGAGGACCTCCAACCTCCTGAGCCCACCCGGCCAGGGCTGGAGGACAACTTTTTTGGAGACCCCACCAGCTAAGCCATCTGTTCCCGACACCAAGCTCCTTCTTCCTCTGCGACCGGGTCTTTCCCCGGTGGTCCCGTGGGCGCCTTGGGCTCCGCGGTCTGGCTGCGCCAGGGCGGGACGCGGAGGCGGTGCTGCGGCGCAGGCGGAGCGCAGCGGGCCGCGGGGCCCAGCGTTCGGTCCTCAGCAGCGGGGCTCACTCGCTACCTTTGAAATCCGCTTGCGTCCTTGTGTAAGAGACACTCGTGCGCTCCCACCTCCGAAGATGAGTGTGCCAGGGGCCGAGTGCGCTTTTCTCCAGCCCGCACGCGATCGCGGCTAATGTGCGGGCTGTAGCTCCGAGTTCCCCGCAGTTTGCCTCGTCCTTTGTCCCCCGCAGAGACGCGCCTGGCCCTCCTCCCAGGCCTGCACTTGGCCGCGAAGGCCCTCAGGCCGCGGGATCCAAGCGTCTGCGGAAGTTTTGACACAGTTAAACCCGGCCGACTACAAAATGATGTTTAAGCCGTCGGTTAGGAGGCATAAACTCGGGGTCTTCCCTTTTCCTTTCTGACACAGGGGCTGAGAACGACACATTCCTTCTTTTCTTCCTTCCTGTTTTTTTACTGGACAGGGCGGGGGCGGGGGGTGAGGGGCCCCGCAGGCCCGGACTCGCTGCTCCGACCCCGCCGCGGCCGGAAGCCGCAGCCTGGGAGAAGCGCTTTCCTTCCGGCGGCCCTGATTTTTGGCTCTGACCCCAGACTCATTCATAAAGCAGGAGGGTCTGCCCCTTGGCCTGTGTTACTTGTTTCTGTCCGTCAGCCTCAAATAGGCAGAAACTGGCCAGCGCTCGGATGGCGGGTCCCTGCTGTCCAGCAAACAGCAGGTCCTGTTCCTGCACTGAGGGAAAGCAAGTGAGCGGGCCGCGTCCCCTACACGTGGAGTGTCGCCCTGGCTGGAGTGACCAATTACTTAGCGGAAGTGCAGGAGGCACAGTGGCAGGCTGCCCTTGAGTCCCAGATCTGTCACACCCGTCGGGACTGGAAGTGAAGTCCCTGGACCTGACAGTGACCCCTGGAAGGTGGACACGCCTCCCACCCTCCCACACAGGGGCATTGTGAGACGCATTGAGATAACAGCCCTGTGACCGCAATCGCCCTGACCATGCTCGTCCCAACCCCCTGTCTCCCACCTGGTGCCCAGCCCCTTCCTCGAGCAAGGTCGGACCCCAAGGCGGTGCTGAGGTTCAGCCAGGGACTCCAGACAGGTCTGCACCTGCGCTGTGTCATTCTGGTTGCTCAGAGCCTCCACGGTCAGCCCACTCCCATCGTGTCACCCCCCCCCGGCCCAGAACCCTGGTCGCTGGGTCCACCTCCCCCTTCGCAGGCCCCTGCCTGCTGGCTCACCAGGAGCCATCGGGTGTGGGGACCACAGCTGTGCGGGGGGATCTTTCCCCGGCGTCTGCGTTGATGCAGGAGGAGTCCAGAGAGCGCCACTGGGGGCCGATGTGAAACACCCAAAGACTGAGCCTCTCTTCGGATTTCTGCTGCCGGCGTTCCCGGCTCCTCCCCGGGAGCCTGGGCAAAGGCAGAGACGAGGAGCCCCTCGTGCCCCGAGCCCCTCGTGCCCCGAGCCCCTGCGTGGCTCTGGTGGTTCGCAGTTTGCAGAGGCCACATCCTCGTGCCGGGCGCCTCCATCTGCATGACGCGGAGCGCTCTCTCCGGAGGGGCCTGTCGCACGGGAAAACCAGCTTCCATCAGGCCTGTGCTCCAGTTCTCCAAAACAAAGCAAAAACAGGCATGCCCCCCCACAGATGTGGGCCACCGCTTACACCGAGACCCCACAAGGAACTATCCTTGGGGTCTCCAGCAGAATCAGCGCGATTCTGCATCATAGTTTACGTGTGTGTGATCCTCCTCTAGGTTAACAACTGGCTGTACATTCCCTGGGTTCACTCTGACTGGGGCAGCGAGCCTCAGGGCAGCCAGAGCTATCTTCACCCACAATTACAACAGGGTCTGGGACAGAGGGCTGGGGGTGGTGCCCTGAGGGGTCCCTTCAGCTCACACTCCGGGGCATGTGCAGGGAAGGGCTGATAAAAGAGAGGGAAACTGTGGAGGAAGAACACCTTTCCACTTCCCAGGCTCCACGCTGTCTTGTCCCTAGAGATTAACTCGGTGTGATCCGTATCGAGTAAACGCAATCGATTTTCCTTACGTGCTGGAGTGAGAGTCTGTAAAATTAACTGCTCCCAGGGGAGCTCCCGAGTCAGGCTCCCCCCAGGCTGCTGGCCCCACCCTTCTGTTAACCAATCAGTACGCAGCCTTGTTTCACCTGCATCTCTGGGTAAAGACACCTGGTCTGTTGGCCTTGAACTCCCGGCCAGCGGCACTGCCCCCGATGCCTGGACCAGCCCCCCGGTCACCCGAAGTCTCTGCGTGCGAGGCATGTCTCCTCGTGCTTAGGAGCGCCGGACGGCACTTTGCCACAAAGGTTGGAAAACCTGTCAATCGGCAAAATCACACACAAGGAAACACCCAAATGTGGGACATGCGGCACTCACTGGACTGTGGGCAGGACACATGTGTCCAGAACGAGAGCCGGCAGGGGAGGGCGGAGCAGCGGGCGAAGCTCATTTTTCACAGGCGCTCTGCGGTGCCCGCAAATGAGGACAAAGCCCCACGGGTGTTGCTTTTGGGGCTGCGGACACATGGCCGCAAGGAGGCCAATGAGCAGGTGCAGAACCTGGGAAGGATGCAGACCAGGTACATCGACCTCCCGTAAAGCAGATGAGTAGTTGTAGCCTTTGGAACCTGGTGGAGAGATCCGTGTCACACCCATCCATGGTGTATCTGCAGTCGAATCGTGTCCCTACGGAAGGGAAGTGTATCACAGAGTCAGGCGAGCTGCCCTCATCTTGACTTCTAAGGGGAGCGCTGGCATCTTTGTTGGCTCCACCTCCTCGTTACCGGGCAACGTTAGGTTCAGAGCCTGCGGAAGAAGAGAGGGCAGGGGAGCTCACGCTGGCGCCCCATCCGGTTCCCACGTATCATCCCCCACCCCCCACGTGTGCCTGCGGTTACGAAGGAGGAGCCTGCAGGTGCCTTCCCGAGAGAGCGGCCCGGGAGCCACTGCACTGGAGCGCGGAGCGCACCGCGTCGGCGGGGGCCGTGCCTGCCCCTCCGCGCCTGAGTCCGCGCCACGGAGCGCCACTTCCTGCGCGTTTCCGTGTGGAGCGGACGGGCCGCGCTTCCTCTCCTCCAGCAGTGTGGCGCTGCGGGTGGCGGGGTAGCTGTGCGCAGAACGAAGGAAGAAAGTGATCTATCGGTTACCAAAAGTCGTATTGCCAGTCCTAGCCGGCTGGCTCTGTTGGTTGGGCGGCGTCCCGGACACCGAAAGGATGCAGGTTCGATCCCCGGTCAGGGCGTATATGGGAGACAACTGATTGATATCTCTCTCTCTCTCTCTCAAAGCAATGAAAAGTGTCCTTGGGTGAGGATTAAAAAAAAAAAAAAGTTGTATTGCCAGCAGTTTTTGACTAGCTTACCGTAAAACAACCGTTGGAATTATTAAGTGGTCTACACAACTATGGAAGCTACTGACAGGTTCCCGGGTCTGTGCACCAGCCACACCGAGCCTGCCCTCCGGTCAAGATAAAAGGAGAAGGAAATGCATATTCAGTGACCGTCCTGAGCTCCTACCGGATCGGATTCCTGGACGTTTCCTTTCTACGGATTTCTTATCTCTGCTCAAAGCTAATCTTCCAGGAACAACTTTCGGCCCCTGAAACACTATCTCTTCCCCAACACGCCTTTGATCCTGGGGGTAAAGCACGGCCTGCCCGCCCTCCTTCCTGCGAGTCCCCACAGGTCTGCGTCGCGGGCCTCTGTCCACGGCATCTGTCCCCCGCTCACCGAGAGACGTTATCTGCGTGCTCGTCCCATCTCCACAGTCACACGTCAGCTCCTCGAGGCACAGGGAGGCGTGTTTAAGAGTCAGTTGGGTTCAGCTTAGCACCCGGGGGGGTTTCAACTCACCTGACTTGCAGGGCATAAGGACAGGACGCCGGGGGCTCTGAGAGGTTCCCATAGGGAAGACTCTGAAGCAAAGCCAAATTTAAAAGGACACGTCAGCCCTGGCCAGTGTGGCTCAGTCGGCTGAGCTCCGTTCCTCGAAGCGAAAGGTCACAGGTTCGATTCCCGATCAGGTCAGGGCCCATGCTTGGGTTGCAGGCTCCTCCCGGTTATTTTTCTCTACTCTGTTTTTCCCTCGCACCCCCTCTCTCTAAAAAAAGTAAATAAATAAAATCTTTCTTTAAAAAAAAGAGTATGCTAGCACAGAAATGGCAAGAAAATAAATCCCATATTTTAACTTGAATGTTTGATCCTCACCACAATTAGTAACCAGGCTGATGGTAGCCCTGGGTGCTAACCACTATCCTTGCCTTCTAAGAGAACACAGTGCTTAAAAATAAAATGATGTGATTTTACCCATAAATGAGGTGATGTTGTTATCTTAGTCCTTTTTGTTAAAGCTACTCCTGTTGCTGAGTTAAAGGATGAGATACAACTCTTCTAATAGCTGTGCCTTGGATTCCCAGTTCAGCTTCCAGGCTGAACTTCATTCTAGGCACATGGAGTTTTATCAAGCCGGAATGTTCTGTTGGGAACTACCTTTTCTTCAAGCCAAAAAATGTGTCAAAACAAATTTGCATTTCAAAAATTGTCAAAGCTAAAGGGACGCCCAGAAGTGACCCGTTATGAAGCCCAAGTCCAAGTCTCGACACTGGTTCCACACTGAAGAGGGACACTTTGTCTCAGGGAGCGCTAATGGGCGGTTGTGAGTCTTCGTTGTTCTAAAACAAAAGAGAGAAAGAAACCTGTTTCATTTCACTGAAAACGGAAGGGAAGAGCCGACGGGCCAGCTGGGGAAGTTCAGAAGTCTTTTCGTGAAAACCTCACTGGAGTTACTGGTCAGGGCCTGGGAACAAAGCGTTCGGGAGTGTGCTCATCAGCTGTCGGGCACCTGTCGTGTGGAATCACAACACAAGTCACAGAGTTTAATTTGTTTGCGTTGAGACTACATTCCTGTACTTTGTAGGGGACAGAAGCTACTTGAGAAAGGCAAAGAATCACACTGAAGGAAAAGCTTTTTTTTTCAAGTTGCTTAACGATCTGAAATGTCACCCTCAGTAAGCTGGAGCTATTGTTAAAGTAAAAAGTTATTGTCTCCGTGTAATTGAGGTTTTAGAGGAGTTTACAGTGATGTATCATAAGTGAAGAAATAATGTATCTTTCCATTCTTTAGATGGAAGGCAGCGTTCCATTGTGCAAGGTCAGTTTCGGGAAGAGTTACAAAAAGCCACATCTCCTCTCCTCGGTTCCCCACGTGACTTATCCTGCCTAGTCACTGGTACCTAAGATTTTATAAATTCTGAAACTCAACAGGATTCATGTGTGTGGGAATCAGACATGATGTCTTATATACTTCTATTCAGAATTAAGCTTTACACACTTAACTTTAGATTCTCTAGCAACTCAGCCACTTAAAAATCTCTGATTTGGAGCGAATGCTAAGCATCTAAAACAATTCCCCTGCAGCAGGCCGCTCGCTGTCCTACAAAGCGAAGTTTCTCGGAATCGCTGCTGAATTTTATCTCAAGTAAAATCTCAAAGCGCTGGACACAGGAAGTCCTGGCAGAGCAGTGCAGCTGTGCGCCACTCGAAACCCTTGATTAAGCAGTAACCTGGCACCCTTCTCCTTCCAGAGTGTCAGTGCCAACTAGAAAAATAAGTTGCTGTATTTTTTAATCTGCAAAGAGAGATGAAATGAGCCTAAAACCACCTATTTCGTCACCAGTAACCCCCGGCGGTGTCACTTGGATAGACACAAATTCCAGCCATTCCCATTTATAGGCAGTAACGTAACAGCTTTACAGCAGTGTCCAGGAATAAACGTCTGTATGCAAGACATCTTAGAAAGGGTGTCGTCAAAAAAAAACTGCGTCTCGAAAGAGCTGTGCTCCACTCGTCCACAGGGCGTCTGCATCCCCGGGCGCTGAAGCCCCGCCCGGCGTCTTCAGCCAGCGCATGCGCAGGCCCACCCCCTTTAACAGGCATCTGTCCCGCAGTCCGCCTGAGCTCAGGGTCACAGCAGCGCGGGCGGAGCGAGCCAACGAAAACGCAGACACGTGCGGGCTGCGAGGTTATGGGAAGCGCTGTAGAGAAAAGTAATCCGCATCAAGGCGCTGGGTGGAGCTGGGTTTGCGCTGGGGCTCGCTGTTCCTCACAGTGTCGAGGGAAGAGGGCCTATGCATGCAACATTCTTTTTGTTGTTGTTGAGATTTTATTTATTTTTAGAGAGAGAGGAAGGGAGGGAGAGAGTCAGAGAAACACCAGTGCGTGGTTGCCTCTAGCACGCCCCCTACTGGGGACCTGGCGCACAACCCAGGCATGTGCCTTAGACTGGGAATCGAACCAGTGACCCTTTGGTTCTCAGGCCCGCATGCAATCCGCTGAGCCACACCAGCCAGGGCTGGACTCTGTATTCTTAAAACACGTGCTCTCTGGAAGGAGTGTGATAATTTCCAGAATATTTCAGGAAAGGGTGAGAATCAAGTAGTATAATTAGCTAAAATCTGTCCAAATTTATGGAAATAGAGAAAGTATAGGCTAAGTGATCTCTGACTCTTGGATGCAGAGGAAAGGAAATAGGAATAAAGTACACAAAACTATAAAATAAAAAGTATTCGTTGGACACAAGAGTTACTGAATGGGCCAGAAGTTACTAGTCACAAGTCAAATAAAACTGTAGTATGTGCTTTGTTTGTGTAAGCTGAAACTTATGAAAAAAGGAATGAAATGCCTTGGCCGGGTGGATCAGTTGGTTGGAGTGTCAAACACCAAAAGGTTGTGGTTCAACCCCCATCAGGGCACAGACTCAGGTTTTGGGTTTGATCCCCGGTTGGGGCGCGTATGGGGGGGCAACGAAACAGTGGTTCTTTCTCATATCAATGCTCTCTCTCTCCTCCACCTTCCTCTCGAAGATCAATAAACATATAAAAAAGGAATAAACACACAGGAGTTACAAGATAGCTACTTGACTACTAAAAATCACACTTCTTCCATTGGTTTCTTCAGTCAAGAAGTGAGTAGTCCCGGTGCGTCCCAGGAACTCCCTGGGACGTGAGGACTAGAACCCTGGATCCTCCCAGCGCCCGTGCCGGGTGCTCAGGCAGTTAGAAGCAGACACACTCCCGCAGACAAAGAATCACAATGTACTCCGATCGGAAATAGAGAGACACACACACAGCAATAAACAAGAAAACCAATGTCCCTGCAGAATCTCGGCTGTCCTGGGCCGTCTCTTCGATCTTTAGGACACATGAATGGTTCACTGCAAATCGCTGCAATGTTTATTTTTAAAATTTCCAGCAAAGTCCAGCACTTTCCCCCTTCTTTTTTCACTCGCTACGTTTCCCCTCCTGCAGCTTTCTGGGTGTCGGTATATTACCATCTTCCCCTCTTCCTGTCTCCTTTCTCTCCTTTCTTCTTGTCCTGTGTAGCTCCCTCCACGGGCACTCAGAAGAGAGGAAACTGGAATTCACATTGGGCTTCTCGCCTGTGTTTATTGTTTGGGCTTTTCCCCACCCTGTTACAGAAAGACTTAAAAGAAGTTCCTGATTGTCTGCGTTCACACACCTCACCCTGCCCAGAAATAATTGCTGTAGATCAAAGGAAGTGGGGGGGGGGGGAGTGATCAGCTGATAACACTTCTCCTTTGCTTCACCTGGCGGAGCAGCTTCACATCAGAGGGATCCCACACAAGGGCTGTTTTCTCCCGACGGGCAGCGGCCCCCCCCTTAGGGGGGAAGGTGGGGTGGGGGCCGCTTTATCTTCAGAGTGGAGTGGAGTCGCTGAAAAGGACTGTTTGTTTGTTCTACGGAATGGAGTGGAATCTAGTGGAGAAGGGAGGCGGAGACGGGATATTTGCTTTTTCTTAAGTGGTTATAATGAAAGCCTTCCACCCCATTGCTCAGCGAACCTGAAAAAGTTAATTTGCAGAGTTGGGTGTGTGTTTTAACTGCACGGACGGGCCTTGCAGCCTTCTCGGTAGACACAGCTGCTCCCTAGCGGCACCTTGTGGCACGTAGGTCATCCTGCAGCTCGGCTATTGAGTTGATGATGACCCTCGGTTGCTTCCTTCCCCCTTGCTGATTTCTCCTCTTAAAGATCAAGGGATTTCGTGAATAATTATAGCAGTTACTGTGTGTCTGGATGACAGTCCCTGAACAGCAACCCACGTGCAGAGTCTGGAGCTGCGTACCAAACCACGCAGCTACAGTGATTGGGAAGGCGGTGTCATTCAAGTGTGCGGAATTTTTCACGTCATTCACTCAAGCCCTGATGTGGTTCTTTAAATCTCTGCTTTCTAGGCGGGAACAAGTTGACCAAGCAGCGTTTCCACCTGAACTGGGCCTGGATCTCCTTCGAGAAGGACTATTACCTGGTCGACGAGGACGCCAAGTTCCTGGACGTGGTTCTTCAGCGCAGAGGTTACTTGGGAGAGACCTCGTTCATCAGTAAGTGTAACGTCCACTCCCGGCACAGAATCCCGTGTTCTAGCGACAGGTCCCAATTGCCTAACGACTCAGCGATGTTTAGGTCGCTGCCCCCGTTTTCTAGCTTAGGGAGATGTTGGCGTCGAAATGGCCTTTAACGGCTAAAGAAAACACGCCAGAAGTTTTGTGTCAATAAAATCCTCGAGACAATAGGCTGTAGAAACAAGACATGTGAACCAAAATATGTACGTCTTCAAACCCACACAGGATCCTTCTGCTGGTAGTAACTTTACAAAACTGGCAGTAATCACTGATAAGTTAAAAAAAACTTAATGTCAGTAGATCTGAGAGGGGCATAGGCAATTATGTAGTTTATCCGTAGGATGGAAGTCCACGGACAACACAAGTGAAGGCCACTTTAACAGTAAACAGAAAACTGTTCAGTGACCTGGGAGGCGCACCGGCCAGCCACGCGCAAGAGCCGTCGAGGGAAACCGCCCTCGCCCAATGGGAAGAGACTCAGGCCAGGGTCTTGCGATTCCGCGCAGGTATCGGCACCAGGGATGGGACGGCGGAGAAAGACAAGGACTTCAAGGGCAAAGCGCAGAAGCAAGTGCAGTTCAACCCGGGCCAGACGCGGGCCGCGTGGCGCGTGCGCGTGCTGAGCGACGGGGCGCACGAGCGGTCGGAGACGTTCCAGGTGGTGCTGTCGGAGCCCGTGCTGGCCGCCCTGGAGCCGCCCGCCGCC
The DNA here is from genome assembly GCA_028533065.1 of Trachops cirrhosus. Lineage (NCBI taxonomy): Eukaryota > Metazoa > Chordata > Mammalia > Chiroptera > Phyllostomidae > Trachops > Trachops cirrhosus. The sequence goes on along the minus strand of CM052548.1, from coordinate 761,754 downwards.
GCCACGGTGGAGATCGTGGACCCCGGGGACGGTAAGGCGGGCTGCTGCGGGGGCGGGGCTCTGACGACCGGGGCTCTATTCGGGAAGTGTCCTGCTCAGTGTTTGGGCTTTCGGTGGACAGCCATTCCCACCCTGGTGCTTCCGAGTTCTCAGCTATGCCGGCGGGAGAGGGGGCCCCGAAATTAATCAAGGGGCGTTATTATTTTTATGCACATGAACGGGATCGTTAACGCGTTCTCTCTCTCTCACTGTGATTTTACCTATGAGAACCAGCCTCTCGTCTTTCTTCAATTAATTCATTACTTTCTAAAGTCTCTGAACTGTCTTTAAAAACTGTGCTTCAAACAAGCAGCTTACGAATCAGATCACTCCGGGGTGGGTTTGTTCCGCACATCACACCCCATTATTGCAGCTGCCTGCAGTCCGCGGCCAAAGATTTCCGTGTTGCTGTGCGTTTCCAGGTCGGGTGCGTAGTGCCCGCTCCACCCGCACGCCCCTCCTCGGTGTTCTGCGGCCCCTGGCGCTTCGTTTCTGATACATCACATTTGCTTGTCAATGCGCACCCTTGGCCGACGTTGCTAAAAGTAAACTCCGCTGCTTTTATGTGTAACTCGACCTGTTCCTCCCTCCTCCTGCCAGACTTCTACAGTCTTGGCTCGTCTCACTGCAGTTGGGGGCGGGGGGCGGCGACACGGCTTCTGAAGGCTGGCGTTTATAAAAAGCTTGGAAAGGCTCCTCTGAAGCTGAAATCCTGTCAGAAGCCAGACATGGGTTTCTTTCATGCTGCCAGCCTGCTTCATGTTGTCAGCCAGAAAACTCCGAGCTGCTCTGTGAAGATACCATCTCCCGAGTGCCTGAGACGCAGACGCGTGTGGAAACCCTCGGGTTAAAGCGCGAGGACAGTTGGAGAGGGAGGGGGAGGGGCCGGGGCGCTGGCTCTGTTTGTTTAGCCGGCATCCCTGCCCTCCGTTCCCGGTGAAGCTCAGCCGTGTTTATGGTTTCCACGGAGGACGGTAGATTTAACGATGTGAACGTTAGCTGCGTGAGGGAGGGATGAGTAGCTAGGTTTTCTTCCAGCCCCGAGTGCGGGGCGAGCCCACGAGTGACAGAGCTGCTCTCTTCCCAAGGAGCCCACGGGGGCGATGATACAGAGGAACTGGCTCCTTCGTCAGGGTTTGCTCCGAGTCACTTCGCGATGTTTTATCCTCCGAGTTGTATAAATGCCACACTCTACTGTAGGGACTAAGACAGTTAACCCCAGGTGTGCCTTCGTATTTATAAGCCCAGAGAGACACTCTCTACCTCTAATGGGTCCGAGAAGTGGGATATCAAACACAAAATATGTACACGCAATAACACACACACACACACACTCCTTCTGCACCCTACCGTCTTGCAGGCTACCAAATAACACTTCTCGGCCCTTTTATTTCACGTGATGACCATCTGAGGCGTCCGACAGTTTCCTAGAGGACGTGCAGCCCTCCTCCCTGGCCATGGCCCCCCCTCTAGTCACCGCCACATGTCCCATTACGCCTGCTGTGCCCCACGTCTTCCTGGAGACCAGCGGTCGCGACATCCCAAGACCCGAGGTTCAAGTCCCAACTGCGCCACTTCTGGTCGTGTGACCTGCTGAGACAAGCCAGACAGCTTCCCTGAGGCCTCCTGCCGTGCAGACCGAGGGAAGCTTCGTTACCCTCGAGTGGCGGCATTCTTGGGAAGGAGCCCTGTGAGGCGTGAAACGCAAGTGGCGTTACGTCTGATCTCATACATGTCACATTCAGCTTGACGAGATCAACAGTCCTCTTCGTTGACGGGGATGACCACTTTCTCAAGGACTTCAGGGTGCACAGTGTGTTTCTAAACTCCCTGTGAGTCGTCACCAGAGAGTCGCCGTGCCTGTGAGCTCTGTCCGTCCGTCCGCACGTCGGTTCCAGGACGGGCAGCGAGATGTCTTCGCGCGGCAGCAAAGCTGCGTCCAGCGCACAGGTGTGCTGTGTGCGCACAGGACATGTGTGTCCCGGGAGCCCAGCGTTGATGAGACACCGTCCCCGTGATTAAGGAGCATGAGGCCTGCGGGGGAGGGAGCCCTGTGCCGGGCGATTGCCACAAAGCGTGAGGTTTTACCACCAAGCCCGAGTGCGGTATGCTGGGGGCAGGAAGGTGCCCTCATCCGCTTTGCGCTGTTTGGGGCAGGGTGGGGGGCGCGTCTCCTCGCTCTCCAGTCTGCATCCACGCAGCAGGCACCCACTCTCCCAACACTTTCCTTACCTTCCCTCGGGAGGTGCCGGCGGCAGTAACGGAGCTCACTGGGCATGCGCCGTGCGCCGGGCACTGCGCCCTGCACTCCACACATCTTCCTTCCTCCCAGGTCTCTGTGCCCCCCGCCCCCTGTCGGCCTGTGCACCGTTTCAGGCACCTCACCTGATGTTTACCGGGTGCTCTCAGCTTCACGGGCGACAGGTTTTAGAATGCTGGTTCCCAAATGTAACACACACATAGACACATGTACATGCATGTGTGTGTCCGGGATTCTCACACGGTTATAAATATGCTCTTGTAATGGTCTCTATCCACTTGTTTAGATTGCACGGTCGTGACTGAGGTAGAGCTGGTGCAATTTATTAAATACAGATGTATCATACTATATTTGCTGCAAAAACACTAACATGTAGGCACTTATGCAAGAGAGAAGCATCGATCAGCTGCCTCCCGTCTGCATACGCCCCAGCCGGGGACCGGACCCTGATCGGACCCCGACCGGACCCACGACCCTTGGGTTTGCAGGACGACGCCCAACCCACCGAGCCACAGCCACAGCGGCCGGGGCCACACCTTGTTTCTTTCTGTAGCTGTTCACCACCCGAAGAAGAACAAACAATTCTTTGTTGAAAACAAATACTCAGACGAGATACTTGTTACAAGTACAGGACACAGTTTCACAGTTTCCGGCACCGTAGAGTGGATGAGAAAAAAAGGCGGTGCAAAATAAAACTCTTTCAGTGATTTGAAACGTTCTGAAAGTCTCTACATCTACAAATGAAAACATGTAATAACACAAAGGTGACCCAGAGAGCCGCACTGACCAGCCTGCTGGCCTGATGCTGAAGAGTGATCTTGGAGCTCACAGGGAATTGCTACACTTACCACGTTGTTTAGATACGTTTTCATTATTCTCATTTGTTTCTTTCCAAGCCCCTGCTGAAATTAGCCAATCGTACTGCACCTGTTCCAGAGGTGTGAGCGAACGGCCCAAGTTCAAAGGCAACAGGGACCAAGTGTGTATTCGGTTCCCCTGGTCCAACAGGCTTCTGGGCACCAAAGTAGCCTGGAGGTGTACCGGAATGGCTTCCAGAAGGTTCTGAATGCGCCAGACTATTTCAAAACAAGGAACGCTCAGTGCCTTATCCACACACGGCGTTTTCTTTCCCCTCTTTGTTCTGCGATAACAAGAAAATGTAGAAGGGATTATGTTTCTATCAGATTCTTAGCAGGGTCTGTTTTTTTTTTTTAAATCTATTCAGTATAATTGAGAAAAGGTCAGTTGGAACATTCCCTTTCAAATGTAGCTACAACTACTCTACTTCTGAGAACAGAAGTCTTTTTTTTTTTTTGTCTAAGTGACAGCACAGCTAAACCTAAAAATAAAAGCAGCAGTTGCAAATCAAAGTACTCATTACAATATAGCCACATTGACCGATTTTTTAAAAATGCATTCACTTTATTAGGCTTCAAAACAAAGAGAAATGAAACCAATCTGAAGACATAAGATCAACACAAGTTCATTGTCCAAAAAGTGAGAGATTTAAAGAAACGACAGTCATGTGGAAGTGACCGCCGTTCGGGTTTGAGAGGACAACCCCTCGGCCCCTTCGCCCAGTCGGTCCCCGGTTACTCGGTGACTCCGTGCTCTGCCCCGCACGGCGGCCCTCGCTTCCTCCCACACACACCTTCCGGACACGGCTGCGCTCCCGCAACGGGACACGCTCTGCTCCCTTGTTACTCTGCTCTGCGGCTGGTGCACCTGTGTGCAGGTTAATATGCACGTTGCATGTGTATGCTCTTGCCGAACACTGTAATTTTATCATAGGCACATTCTATGTGATAGGCTCTTGCCCAATACTTTTGTAATGTCATGTGAGTCAAGTCATGTGTGCATGTAATCTCTACACACACGATGCTTCTGAAACACAGAGGGTCTTTGAAAGAATTCTCCAGTCCCTTGTCCCCAGCTCCCTGCCCCGCATCTCGGCAGAATGTCAGATCCCTCGTCATCTCAGTCGAGCCCCTTATTTTTCTGCGGCACGAAGGATGCCCCCAGATACCCCTACTGTTCTTTTGGGAATGCTGCACGGCGGCTACGAACTTGACCTCCAGGACAGACTTGTTGGGTTCAAATCCGGGCACCACTGCCCACCCTCCCGCCGGTCACTGAGCTTCCTTCTGCGCCTCATGTCCTCAGAGACACAGCGACGGAGCAAGCAGGCCGTCCCCGAGAGCGCTGTTGCGAGGACAAAACGACACCCGTGCCCGATCAGAGTGGGGCGCAGCAAACAGCAGGGACGCCACCCGTAATCGCCAATCGTTTGAAGGAGAGCACAACAACGCTACTTCTCAGGACTTTGCCCTTAAAGGACTGCGCTTCCTTGAGGCAGCGGGGACGCAGCTCCCGCAGCATCGGGAACAACCACGTTCACTGAGCGTCTCGGGGACGTCCCTCTGCTTCCTCCTTCCCTGTCTCTCCCACAGACAGCAGGTTTCTGCCGGCCTTCGGTCCGAAGAAGACCGACCTGGTGCCGGGCCTGCCTCTTTATTCGCCACTCACACCCCCCGGGCTCTCGCGAGAAGTCCAGCTGGTTTAATGAAACCCACAGGGGTGGGGGGGGAGAAACCGGAGCTCAGACGGCCAAGGGGTTTGAGTCCCACACGAGTGGGCTTTTCTGAGCAACTCAGGAAAAAAAATAATGGCCAGTATAGATGATATTTGGTAAAATCCGACTTCCCCATGGTAGGAATAATTTTTACCTGTACTGAAATTCATCATCTTTAAAAATAAGTAAAAAAAATCTTTCTCTGGATATTGCTTTGTTTGTATGTAAAGCAGAACATCTCGAAAGAAGCGTCTGTACCCACTGTCCTCCGGTTCTCCCCCTGTCCCCGTCCCCGGGACCCGGTTCTGGGGAAGGTGACGGAGGACTTCTCTGTCTCTCTGCCGAAGCTGACCATCGGTCGCTGACTCTGGACGTGCTCGACGTGTGAGCAGCATTGCAAACAGCCGGCCACTCCCCGCCCCCGTGTTTTAGTACTTTTCCCACCTCACCAGCAGCAGCGAGGCTGACCATCATAAAAATAGCCACAGGCGTCTTCTGTGTGTGTGAGACCCTCAGTGACACCGACCCTGGGCATCTGCTTGGGGTTATTGTGTCAAGTTATTGAACTGAATGTGTCGCTGAACTAAACATAGTTTTATATTGAACAGTGTGTGTTCAACACGCGATGCCATTTTTATTATGTAGCGTGCCTTTCGAACACCCTAAAAATGAGTCGCCGAGTCTTACTACATGAGTACAGTGCTATGGACTGTGTGCCTTTGTTACTCCTACTGTGTGTCTTTGTTACTCCTACTGTGTGTCTTTATTACTCCTGCTGAGGCAGAGGCTGCCGGGAGTGGGCTGTTCCTTAAGGCTGGTAAACAAATTTAGGACTCTAAAGGAACCGTTATCTTTAAAAAACAATGAAGAAGGAAACCAAGTGTGGAACGATGCATTACTGTGTTTTAGTCATTCAAATGGAACACATTCGGGGTGAAAAGAACAGACCTAGTAGATCTAACAAGACCCGGGTTTTAATCCCGACGTACCAGGAAGGGTCCTTGACAAATCCTTGCTCAAGTCTGTGAGCGGAGTTTCTCCATCTGTAACGTAAGAGGCGGCACGAATGCCTGAGAGGTCTCCTCCAGTGCTGTGGTGGGACTGCTCGGTGGAGAGGGGCGGCTTCATGCCCAGAGAACAAAGCGGGGTTCAAAGGATGGGGGGACCGGCAGCACCTCCCGACAGGGAGGAAAACGATTTCTGGCGGGAGAAGCGATCCCGGGTTTTATTTCGGGGTGAGGGGTTCCCTGGCCCGGCGCCTGCATGCTTCACACCGCCTTCCCCCCTTCTCCCTCCCCTCGCACGGGGTTACCCTAGAAGACCAGGCGAGGGGAGGAGTCAGTCATTGCAGGAGCTTTCGTTTAGGGACTGTTTCCGAGGTAAGACGCTCAGGCACAAGTAACACGGCTGTGGTTTTGTTCTCTCCTTAGAATCCACTGTGTTTATTCCGCAGTCTGAATTCTCCGTGGAGGAAGACGTCGGCGAGCTGCGGGTCCCCGTCCGGAGGCGCGGGGACGCCAGCCAGGAGCTGATGGTGGTCTGCTACACGCAGCAAGGTAGCGTGGCGTGCCCCCCAAATAGCAGCCAGCCTGTGTAACACGCGGCAGGCACGGCCTCAGGACACGGGCGGAGCATTTTGTTTTATAATTTTCATGAGAAAAAATAAAAGCAGTGACGGGTTCTGCTGCCGCTTGCTCAGAAATATCAGTTCCACTCGGTTACTCATTCTAGTATCAAGTGCGTTGTGGAGCCCATGACCTTGAAGCCCCTCCCTCACCCAAGGCCGCTCAGGTCCAAGGGAGTCCTCGTTTAAAAAAAGTAGAGGAAAACAGAACAGAAAGTGTCAAAGAAATTCGAACCCAAGGAGAGAAACTAATGGCAAACGACTCAGAAATGCGTTGCAACCTGGTTTCAGAACGTTTGTTTTGCTGATGGGCACATGCCCTCTGAGAGCTGCTTTTATGTGACACAAAATTGAAATGAGTGCGTAACGGTCAGTGGTCGGGTACACTTCCCGAGGGTGCCGGCGCAGAGGCCGTCCACGCTGTTGCTGTCGGGGCCGGCACTCCCTGCTCCGACTCCCTGCTCCTGTGTACGGGCGGCGGAGGAGGGCGGCGGCCCCAGTCGGGGACCTCAGGGTATCCGCCTTCCGCTCCGGGTCGCAGAGCCGGGACTGTAACTTCTGTAAGCCCCGATCACCAGGCGCATGAAGCCCAGCCCGAGAGAACAGAGTGGTGGGGAGGGTCCGTGAGGCACCGGCACGCAGCACGCACCGACAAGCGGGAGCTATTATTCTGTTTCACAGACCACTGGCAGGAAGTAGAGAAAACATTTGAGCCCCGGCTGGTGCGCCTCAGTGGACTGAGCACCCGCCTGCGAAGTGAAGGGTCGCTGGTTCGATTCCCAGTCCGGGCACAAGCCTGGGTTGCAGGCCAGGTCCCCAGTAGGGGGCGCACAAGAGGCAACCACACATCGATGTTTCTCTCCCTCTCTTTCTCCTTCACGTCCCCTCTGCCTAAAAATAAATGTTTAAAAAAAAGGAAACATTTGAAATGGACTATTTGTCCTAGGTTTGAGGCCGTGGGGGAGTTGGCCCGTGGTGCCAAGCCGGTGACCAGGGGCAGTGTCCAGGCGCGTTGGTTCCCAGACAGTGACTGACCATCACAACGCTGCATGTGGCTGTTGTCTCTGGAAACGGCCTTGTGACCGGGTCAGCGTCAAACAACTCTCTCCCTGCATCCAGGCTCGGCGAGCGGCACCGTGCCCACCTCGGTGCTGTCCTACTCCGATTACATCTCCAGGCCCGAGGACCACACCAGTGTCATCCGCTTTGACAAGGACAAGCGTGAGAAGGCGTGCCGGGTCGTGATCATCGACGACTCCCTGTATGAGGAGGAGGAGACCTTCCGGGTCCTTCTGAGCATGCCCATGGGCGGGAGAATCGGGTCCGAGTTCCCGGGGGCTCGGGTGACGATCGTCCCCGACAAAGATGACGGTAAGTGCCGGTTCCCCTGGAAAGGCGTCCTCCTGCCAGGCAGGTGTGAGCGCAGCCCACACGGGCGGTGTGCAAGACGGCCCCGTGCGGAGTGACTCCGTGCTGGATGGCACCGTGCGATGAAGTCTCACATCGGCTGCATCCAACAATTTGTCTTAACTTAATGTTTTCAAAGGGCAAACAGCAATTTTGATCAATTAAACCTCCTTTTTTGTTGTTTTGCTCTTAAAGCTTTTGTTTTTTCACTGAAATCTCGGGTTTGAACTCGCTTTTCAGAGAAACCCATTAGACAAGCCATTAAGTGAATGACTAGACAGGGAATAAATTTATGGAAAGTTAAGTCCGACAGGCATCTCTGTGCTCCCAAAACGAGGGGCGAGGGAGACCGCCCTTCCGGAGGGAGAGGAGATGTCCGCACGGTGACCCCTCCGCCGAAGGAGCTTCCCTGTTCAGGGAATCGTCCGCTCTCTCTCGGGGGGATGAGAGAACAAGAGGGAAGGCGGCGAGAGATCCAGAGAGAGAGGTGAGGGCAGCGAGCGGACGGGTGGGGCCCAGGACTCCCACACCTTCCTTTTCCCTCCCGAGTTTTCCTCACGGAGGGGAGAGGGAGGGAAGGAGATGGTGAGATGCGTCTCTGATTCAGGAGAAGCTGGACGAAGGTCAGAAGACTTTCACCTGAAATCATCTTAGAACTCAGGAAGTTTTTACCTTAACACGCAGATTATACCCGGCATGCGTAAGCTTGCATATTTAATTTAAATGTTGCTTTAGTTTTTCAGTTTAGTAAACAATTCCATTTTATATGTAAATAAACACAGAGGTTTTGTTTTAAAGTCAGTTGCTCTTAGAAAGGAAGCCAGCATTCCGCATGTCAGCCCAAACAGCATTAATCCCCTCTAAATGCTGCCCCCGGCTCTCCCTCTATTTCTATTAAGATGGAAAGATACAGGTAGATTTCATTTTAAGATTTAAAACAGAATTAATGATTACTTTGTTTCAGTTTGTTTTGTTGGGGAAAAATCTCTCCCACACGATTGTGATGGGGCAAAATAAAATCACAGAAGAAGTTGTTATTAAAGTTAATTGACGAAGAGCATTCTGTTAGTTTCAGGTACGGGGGCGATTTGATATTTGTGCACGTACGTCTAGTTCAGGCCCATCAGCCCAGAGTTCCGAAAAAACCTTTGTTTTCTTATAAAGAGAACCTTTAAGATGTAGTAACTGTTCAATATTATTGGCAACGACCAGCAACTTTGCACCACGTGAAACAGTGTTGCTAACCGCAGCCACCACCCGGCGCATCCCCAGGGGATGTTCGTTTAACAGCCGGAACTTTGTTCCTTTAACCTGCTCCCCCCCCACCCCACCCCCGTGGCGCCCACCCCCAGTCCCTGCCTCTGGGAGCCTCGAATCTCTCCTCCGTGTTTATTAGCTGTTTTTCTTTCTCAGATTCCGCATACGAGGGAGGTCATTTGGCATTTGTCTTTCTCGGTCCTTCTTCCCTGGGCACCGTGCCCTCCAGGTCCACCCATGTTGCTGTCATTAGGAAGACTTCCGTTTGTCTTTTTTAATGAACAGCGTCCCGTCGTACGTGTGTGCCACACTTCTTAACCCGGTCCTCCGCCTGTCCACACTTAGGTGGTTTCCACGTCGTGGCCGTTGTAAAGAAAGCCACAGGGAGCCTGGGTCAGTTTTGTTTCCTTCAAATAACTCCAGAGGTGGGGTTGCTGAATCTTACCTGTGTGTCCCTTACCAAGTGAACCCCCAGAAGTCTAGCGCCCCCCGACACCACGCAGAGTTATGACCGTATTATTGATGATGTTCCCGAGGCTTCACATTACATCCCTCTGCCTGTCCTTATCACTGGCCATTGGTGCGTATTAATGCACCCCCGTTTCCACCCGAGCACCCTCCCCTCCTCTTTGGGTCTATCTGTGAATTCGATTCCGTCTTGGAGATTCATGTACTTTACTTTTCACTTTCCATAGGTAAGTGAAGTCATGTTCTATTCGTCTCCTCTGACTTATTTCACTTGCCATACGCCCTCTGGGTGCATCTGTGTGGTTGTCAATGGCAAGATTGCATTCTTGTCTGGCCAAGTCATGTCCCATTGCACGCCGGGAGGGCTGACTCCGTCTTTATCCAGCTGTCCACCAGCGGACCCTAGGCCCCTCTTACGCCTCGGCTGTTGTAAATAGCGCTGCAGTGAACATTGGGGTGCAGACTTGTTTCTGAATCAGTTTCAGATTTCTTCACCAGTGCACGAGGGTCCCCTTCTCTCCCCGTTCTCGCCAACACTTGTTACTAGCGCTTCGGTCAAGTTTTACTAATGTCTCTAAGGTTCCGTTTCCGTGAGTAAAACGAGGTGGTAATTTTACCTGCACTTTTTCATTGTGGAAGTTGACATCTCCCGATGGTGGCTGGCCTGTCGCGCGCCTGGTTTATACACGAAAGCACCACGGCTACCCAGGAAGGACGTCCGTGTGGGCGTTCGCTAGTTCATCACAGAGAGGAGAAAGAATGCCCGGTGCTCACGGAGGAAGCCACATTTCATTCTCGAGCAACAGAACAGGCAGCCTAACTAACAGCTGTCACCTCTGAGCACTTACGATGCGCCGAGGACTTAACGTGGGTCGTCCAGCTCAACCTCCAGACGGCTCCGTGGAACAGCCACCTCCTTCGTCTGCTGGATGGAAACACCAGACTGAGAGGCCAGGGAAACGGCTCCAGGTCACACAGATGTGCAGCCATGGACGCCTGTCTCAAGGGCAGGCTGTGGAGCTCAGAGTGGCCGCGCGTCATCCCTAGGCTGCAGTGGACCCTTGCGGTTACTGCGGGGAGCCCTTGGCGTGGTGCCTGGAACAGAGCAACCCAGACGCACGCCAGCGTCGGCGCGGGGGGAGTGCTGGTCCGGGTTTCCCGTCGCTGGGAGGTGCAGAACTGGAGCGGGGGGTGTTCAGGCCTGCTCCCCGTCTGGGCGGAACATCCCACGTGACTCTCGGGCGCTGTTCTCGGGGGTGGTTCCGTTCCCTCCGTGGGGATGGGGGCACCGATGACGCAGCAGCCGACCGGCTCTTTTGTGACAGGAAGAGAGGTGGATCCTTGTGACGGTGTGACTTACAGAAGTCTGAATTTTTTAAAGTTGAGTGGTTCTCCAAAGCTAGGTGATGACTCCGCGAAATTCGAAGGTAACTTTCCGGCGCCCCCCGGGCGGACGACCCCAAGCTGGGCCGACTGGTCTTGGGTGCAGGCGTCTGAAGATCTCGGGCGGGGACCGGCCGCTTTCTCTGCGCCGGCCGACCCTTACCAGTGGGAGAGTAAAGCGAGGGCTGGAAATACAGAAGTATGTCTTCAGAAAACCTGTGCTGCGTCTTTGAGAAACAGCTAAAATCTTGTCTGTGTTTGAAAGGGGCTCAGCGAGAGCCACCGGGGAGCAGCACGCTGAGAGGAGAACCCTGCTGTGTTTGGTCCCATGACTGAGTGTCCCCCACCGACGTCTTCGGTCCTCGGTGCCCCCATAAAGGTCACAGTTGGACACTGCAGTATTCGTTCATGAGGAAGAGTACCGAGTCAGTGCTAACACCATTTCGCTGATCTTTGCTGTCAGTCCTTGGAAGTTAATAAGAAACACTGAAGCAGAAATCAGCTTTTGTGTGACCGCCCACGGGGGTTTTAGCTAAAGTGGCTTCTTCCTTGGCCACGCTGGAAAATTACCTTCTGAATAGGAGCCGGGGGCGGGCAGGAGGCCGAGGAGGGAGCCCTGTGTGAATGGGACTCGGTTCAGCGCAGCCAAAAGCTCATTTCCATGAGAAAAGCCCTCTCTGGAGCGGGAGCCCCACCGGGGAATGGAACCGTGGAGTGGTGTCCGGGGCTTTGTTAACTCACGCCAGGCCAGTCCTTGTGAGGAACGGCCAGCGCCCGAAGGTAGCAATTTGGCAAAATCACATCTTGTATTTGGTATGCTGGAGTTAGGGCGACGTAACAATCAGGAAACGGAAAAGCGAGTTTCTGGCTGTTGAGCGTGTCTCAGCACGCCAGCCGTCCGCGGGCTGCTGGGATGGTCGGCGACACCGAGGAGTCACTGGAAGCCAGGCGGTGTTCTTACCCCGCGAGGCGGTGCGGGAACTCACGGAATAATCCACATTATACCCGGTTTTCCACATGGGAAAGGCGTTAAAGGTAATGATGTCGCTATCGCAGCACTCAAAAACAAACGTGAGCCCTGGCTGGCGTAGCTCAGTGGATTGAGCGCAGGCTACAAACCAAAGCATCGCAGGTTCGACTCCCAGTCAGGGCACATGCCTGGGTTGCGGGCCAGGTCCCCAGTGGGGACCACATGAGAGGCAACCACACATTGGTGTTTCTCTCTCTCTCCTTCTCCCTCCCTTTCCCTCTCTAAAAAAAAAATAAATAAAATCTTTAAAAAAAAAACAAATGTGAAATGAGGTGAAACTGGATGTGTGAAATGCCTGGCCATTTAAAAAAAATCTAATCTCATGCACCACGCACACCACAGGGCCAGAGTCTGCTGTGCACCTACTAAGCGACAGGTGGGGACTGTGAAGACATGTGAGACATCAGCCAGGATGCTTACAATCTGTTCAGACGGAGAAAAACTAAGGACAAAAACCGGTTACGGAAGAACAGTTTATTTCCACGGTGTGAAACGGTGACGAGGAGGCAGGAAGACAGCGGTGAGATGGGTCTGTGAGTCGGGGAAGGAACAGAGGATAAGAGGCCTCAGCAGGCGGAGAGGATTCGGGTGACTGGGGAGCGAGGCCGGTGTGGGGGCGCCGTGGGCAAGCCCGTCTGGCCGGGTCATCTGTTCTCAGACAGACCGAGTGGCTGGCCTTCTGGGCTGGACGTGAGGAGCCCTGACTGCAGCCACACTCGGGTCCAGGCCTCTCGCCCGCCCCTCCTCTCCCCGGGCTGAGTTCCCCGCCTGAAACGGGAGTGTGTCATCCCCTGGATCGCTTACTGCACGGAGTTTTCGAGGACCGAACAGCGTGAGCTGTGTGAGGGCTCCGTAAAAACCAGTCCACAGAGGTAGGCGGGGGTCACTGGCCGCGCAGTGTGGAAACACAGACAGGAAGCCAGTGTGGACGCCGCTGAAGGAGGGGAGGGACTCTTAACTGATGTGAGAAGGAGCCCAGAAGCTCCTGAACGGGAGCGTGCAGTCGTTGTGGATGAGGTTAGGGTCTTCCGTGGGGCCGCAGGGAAAGCATGGCAAGGGCCCAGGCACGGGAACTGTGGTGTGGCATGTGGCGTGTTCGTGTGGTGGGAGCTGGCCCCTGGGTTTCCGTGCGGGGGGAGGTGACCACACCGGAGAGAGACGGAGCTCTGTGCTGCGTCAGATGTCACCGCCTGAGACGGGAAGGACACGCGAGGAGGAGGAGAGGGCGGAAAGCGTGGAACTTTGCACACGGATCCCAGAAGGGTCGCTGAGAGAGCGCGCTGCTTCGGGCAGGCCCTTCAGTTGGACCAGGGCAGCCTGGCTCTTCCCGCACCGTTTAGCCAAGGGCCTGGCGGGAGGCGCTGCCCGCGGGGGGCACCGGGCTGACCTCCCGCCCATCCTCACGGACAGACGCCAGCCTGTATTCACTTTGTCTTTTCTGTGGCAGCGCCCCCTGCCTGGCTCCCTGGGGGACGGGGGCCATGGAACAGCACCTCCTGGATGTCAAAGGGTGACTAGTACTCACCCGTCATCACGAAAACCCTGTGGAAAACATCACGAAAACGCATGTGGAAAGCAGACCGCTGAGCGTTTATGGGGACCTCCAGGGCTCCGTCCCAGACAAGTTCCACGGAAGTGCTAAAAGTCACATAAATCTGAGAAGCCACTGCTCAGAAACTGGACTACAGGGTCTGTAAGCTTGAGATTTTCACGATTTTCACTGCAGTAAGAATAAAAGACATAAGAGAGGGAATCGTCAGAAAAGGTCCCCTAATAAGCGTTGCTGTTAGTGCCCTACGTTCCTCACTATTGGCAGCGACAGAGGGCTCGTGTATGCGCTTCCACTGACGGCAGAAAGCGAGGAGGAAATGACAACAGACCCAAAGCTGCCAGCGGGCGCAACGCAGAGCCCTTTAAACTCCGGACCCGCAGCCCCACGACGTGGGCAGAGAGAGGCCAGAGTCTCAGAAACAGGACAGTGAACTTAGAGGGGTTCAGTAAACCTCAGCAGCACACCATCTGCCGTGGAGAACGCGGACTTCCTAAAACCCGTCACGGAACAGATGACGGGCTCTCCTTTTACGGCACTGGAACTTTAAATGTCAAGGCAGTCGTGTGGAGCACAGGCACCATCTCCTGACACTGTGGACACACCAGCTGGTCGGCGTAGAGACGGGAAACTTCCCGTCTGTGCAGTTCTCTTTGCACAGAGACCAGCGGTCACAGGACACCGGAGGGCTTAACACTGTCCTTTGTCCTCACGGACGCAAACCTCTGAATCTCTTTTTCCCCCTTTAGTCCTAGTTCATTGTACATTATACACACACCGTTTTGTAATTGGCCTTAAGTCTTCTTTTACGTGGCATGAAGAACCTTGCTACTGACCTACAGAGATATGAGATTACCCGGCGGTGGATACAAGTTACAGCATTTGATAAAACCAGCGAACCACATCACATCACGCTTTGAACAGTTACAGCGACAATCCGCCCTGGGTTATAAAATGTAGCCAATGCTAAAGCCGCCTCCTTTCTTCAGGCCATTGGTAACCATTTGAAGCACTTAAAAAGAGAAACAAAATTTCCCCTTCACACTTCCTGAGAAATGAAGCGTGTGGGTCACCCTTCCTCTGAGAGGTAGATCCTGGCTCTGCCGAGCCGGACAGACGTGGGAAACGCTCCGTGTGCAGATGTGCATCCGTCTCCGATGGGCCGGGCGGGTGCCGCGGGGGGCGAAACACACCCGGGACTCGCCTGCCCTCACGCCTCCTGTTCTGACTCCTATTCCCGCTGCGTGGATCGCCCCCGTCGCGCCCCTGCTGTGGGGCGAGCACTGTCCAAGGCGCCAAAGACACCGTGGCGAACAGGTGGGCCGATCTCCAGAGGCTTTCCTGAGGACACGGGAGAACAGACGCACAACGGCCAGGCACAGACCCCTCCCTGGGCAGCGGGCGCTTTCGAAGGGGTGCCCGTGGGGCCTGGGTCCCAGGGAGGCCCGGTCCCTACAAAGAGGGGAGCACGCCGAGTCGTGGGAGCTGCCAGCGCCCTGACCGCTGGGCATTGTCACGCCCGCGCTCGGCGGTGACAATCTCTCCATTGTGGAAACGGCTGGGAGAGCTCCGTCAGCCGGCAGCAGAGGGGCGGCCGAGCAGGGGCGGTGTGGGGGAAGCGCCTTGCTTTTCACACCGACGCCGGATGCGTCCGGCCTCCGCTCCCCGGAGGGTGGTTCCCGGACCGCCTGCCCCACGGCCCAGGAAGCCCGGCCCGAAGAGAAAGCCCCGCGGTCACGGTGCCAACAACCAGCTCATTCTTTTCTTCTGCTGCTGCTTTCTCAGAGAATCGCACTTACTCAGAGGGATCGTTTTCAGGGCCACAAAGCCAGGGGCTCTCCCCACGCTTCGGCTGCAAGGGGATCCTGCAAAGGCGAGATAAGATTGTGGGCCGGGCAGGTGGTGGCCGGGAGGGCCCGGGCGGGTCCCCGGTTCAACACACCATCTGCTCCACGCAGCGCGGTGACGGTGAGCAGTGCCTCGCACCCACTTTGCAGGGCGTCACTGTCCTCCCAGGGAACCCAGCTTGCGTGGTTAATGGACTTCAGTGCGGGATGTGCATGTGGAAGTCCTTTCCTGTGTTGGCACGTCTCCACAATGCCGGATGCTGGATCTGGTCCAGTATACCTCGGGGAGGAACGAAACGAACTCTTCTCCATGGGCAGTGTTTGGTTACTTCCAGGAGACAGATACAATGTTGCAACATCAGCAACATTGTCCTACTGCGGGGCCCAGTCCAGGCAATTAGATGACGTCAAGCTTCCGGGGACAGGGCCTGCTTAGGCAGCCACACCGCCCAGACTCCGACCCCGGCTTCCTCTCATCGGGCGGGAAGGGGGCACCTTTCAGGACCCAGTCTCACGTAAGAGCCCCACCGCATGGGGCAGTTGTGAGGAATAAAGGGGCTCGTGTCTGTGGAGCACTTAGAACACAGCTGCTCTGCTGCTATTACTGCCGACGCCCCAGTGCAACGGGGGGATTGCTCGCCGTTTTAGCTGCTGGACCAGAAACTCTGCAAAGGCAGGGGCTCCTCCACCCTCATCGCTATGCCCAGCGCCTGGGCCACAATAGGTGTTCAGTGAATACGTGGTAAGTGGACGGACGAATGCATGCCAGCAGGGAGGTTGTCCAGGGCTACCCTTCTTAATAGTCTTAATCTGACTATTTTATAGTTTTCAGACAAAAAGCATAAGCCTCCACTAGTTTAAAGCAATCCATTGAGTGTGCTGACAAAATGCCAAAACTTTAAAACCAAACTATGTGTCCTTTAGCCTTCTTGAAGGATCCCAGGCCCTTCTCCGAAACCAATGGTCAGTCTCCCAGCTGCAGGTGGCAAAGGGGCTTTGTCATTGCTCCAGAAAGTTCTGCACGCCCGAGCTCTTCGATGTGAGGCCCGCTAACCAGGTGTTACCCGCAGCTGTTCGATGTCATCCAGCTGTTAGACGGAGAGGCCAAGCAGCCTCCTCCTGACCTGAGGTTAATCTGAACAGTAAGAGCCTTGAACTGGCTCCAGGGTTCCCCCACATAAGCCCTTTATTCAGCTGCCCAAGGTCATTACCAACCTTCGCTCTGGGGGGCTTTCTGACCACTGAGCTCGTGCGGCTCAGCCACGGCCCCCCCTCGGCCCTAGCTCAGGGCTGCTCCGTTCACCCTGGGAGAGGGACGTGGCTTTATTTCTTAACTTGATTGTTTCACGAATACTGGAGAGCTTTTTATTCCCCAAACATTAAAACAGAGCACAAGTTTAAATGGTCACACAAGGTGTTTTAGGAGCCTCATGTGTTAACGAGCACATTTTGTCCATGAGAAGGTCACAGGAAAACCATAACGCCTACATCTTTATCACCTTGGTTTACGGTTTCTCCTTAGTTCCCAAACCTTTTATGAAACAAGGATGGTTTTCTAACTCCTCTTCGTCCCTTGGGAGGAAACA
The DNA here is from genome assembly GCA_028533065.1 of Trachops cirrhosus. Lineage (NCBI taxonomy): Eukaryota > Metazoa > Chordata > Mammalia > Chiroptera > Phyllostomidae > Trachops > Trachops cirrhosus. The sequence continues at coordinate 744,732 of CM052548.1, read as the reverse complement.
GCTATTTTCTTTCCAAAAGAGAATGAAGAACTTGAGGATGAACGGGCAGCATGTGTGTTGAACAAGAGAAGGAGCTGTCCCTAGAGTCTCATCCACGAGAACCACACCGTCTCTGAGAAGGAAGGAGAAGGGGCCCCCGCCCCCCCCACCCCGAGAGCCCAGAGGTCTGACGCCCACCACCTGCCCGGGGCAGACCGGACGCCCGAGAACCAAGGAGCTGGCGTCCCCGTGTCAGGCGTCTCGGGAGTACCTAGCACCCGCGGCTCGTCGAACAGTCTCGCGTGCGTTTTCCCCACCGCGCCCCAAGGATGGAGACTCGGGGGACCCGCTTTCGTGTCGTCCTTCCGCTAGGAAGCCAGGGCGCAGCCCCCTCTGCTTAGTGTGAATCGGAGCGGCTCGGCTGCCCGCAGGTGCCGGCCGTCCACCCGGCTGGGGAGCGTCCAGCACGTGGTCTCACTCCCGAGACCTCCCGCCGGTTGTGTCTGACACCACGCGCTGTTCACCATCTTTCTCGGGTCACCCGTTGGGATCCCGCATAAATCACCCTGATGCCAAAGTTTCTATTGATTCTGGAATCTTACTCGGACAGTGCACTTCAGTCGGCAGGAGTAGAAATGTGCGTGCTGTGTGCCTGCTGGCTGCTGGTTTTCAGAGCCGTGACGATTCTAAAGGTATGGAGGGTGTAAGCATGAAACGACACCTCAGCTTCTGCCCCTTCCTAGATGGCACCATCTTTTTTTTTAAGATTGTATTTATTTATTTTTAGAGAGAGGGGAAGGGAAGGAGAAAGAGAGAGAGAAACATCTGTGTGTGGTTGCCTCTCACACGCCCCCTACTGGGGATCTGGCCCGAAACCCAGGCATGTGCCCTGACTGGGAATTGAACCGGCGACCCTTTGGTTCACAGGCCGGCTCTCAATCCACTGAGCCACACCAGCCAGGGCTTGTTTTTTAAGGAAGAATATTAGCTTCACCGCTGAGGAACGCTGATCTGTTGCACACTCTAATTTCCCCTCGCCCAGAATGTGTGTTCCTCTCTGGTCACTGCAGCGAACTCTCGTTACGCATCTGTAAAGCAGACGTTCTAAAACGTGCTCACTTACCACTGCCTCGTGAAAAGGTACCGATGTTGCAGAGTAAGAGACTTAGCGTTTGACTCTTCCACCCAACACACACCAGCTCTATGGCCTCCAGCCCAGTGTTTAAACCTAAGTCCCATTCTCATTTTCCTTTAAACACCCGATACAAATGACCTGCCTTCTCAGGCTGTCGTGAGCCCTCTGTCACAGGTTCTAGAGGTTCCGATGTGACCTCAGAGGCAGGCTCTCAGCAGATGTAGCTGTTGTAGTACAATGTCTCTGTCGCATCCAGTGCTGCATTACTTTGTGTGTTCTTACAAAACGAGCATTAGAGCCGGAGTAGTTACTTTTGGTCAGAACATCTGGAGGCAGAGAGCAGCCTTAGCTCGTGTTTCCAGACACTTTTTTTTAATGACTTCCTGCGTGCCAGGCTCTGGGCTTCTCGTTGGAGTTTGTGGATAAACACTACCTTCCTGCGGCCACCGGGGTCGTCTCTGCCCAACGAGGGGGATGAGCAGGCGGGTGTGCGAAGAGCCGTGTGGGAGAAGGCGTTGCCGGCCCGGCGGCTGTGGGCTGGGAGCAGGTTATAGGCAAGGGTGGACAGGCACTAGCCGTGCGGGGCCTCGGGACGCGAGATACTCACTTCTGCGAAAGTGCAGGGACGACGCAGTTCCCAGAGAGGCCCACGCGTCCACAGAACTGTGAAACACGGCAGCAAGGTGGGCCCCACAGCAGGCGCTGTTAAGAGCAAGAAATGTTGTCAAGGTTTTAACAGGAGTGGAGGAGCTTTCTGCTGTGTAGTTAATATCTTTCTTTTCTTCATTGTATTTTGTTGATTATGTTACTAGTTGTCCTGATTTTGCCCCCTTTGCCCCCCTCCCTCAGGCAATGTCCCCACCACTGTTCATGCCCATGGGTCGTGCATGTAAGTTCTTTGGCTTCTCCGTTTCCTGTGCTGTACTTACATCCCCGTGGCTGTTCTGTAACTGCCTATTTGTACTTCTTACTCCCCTCCCCCCTTCTCCCGCTCCTCCACATCCCCCTCCCTTCTCTTCATCTTTAACCTTTGGCGTTTTAATTAAGATGTGTCTTGGAGTGGTCCTCTTTGCACCCAACTTGTTTGGGACTCTCTGTGCTCCCTGGACTTTCATGTCTATGACCTTCACCAAATCAGGGAAGTTTTCTTTCATCATTTTTTCAAATAGATTTCCAGTTTCTTTCTCTTTCTCTTCTCCTTCTGGCACCCCTATGATGGGAATGTTGGAATGCTCAAAGTTGCCCCAGAGGCTTCTTACACTATCCTCATTTTTTTAAATTCTTTTTTCTCTGTGTTGTTCTGTGTGGTTGTTTTTTGCTTCCTTATGTTCCAAGTCATTGCTTTGATCCTCAGCTTCATGCACTCAACTGTGGTTTCCCTGTAAATGGCTCTTTATTTCAGTCAGTCTACCCTTCATTTCTGCCTGGGTCTTTTTATGCTGCTGAAGTCCTCGCTGAGTTCCTTGCGCATCCTGGGGTGGAGGTGGAGGGTTGACCTCGAAGGGCCCAGGACACAGGACCTGGGGCCAGTGCTCAAGATCCAAAGCTCAGAAGAGAGGTCGGAGCTGCAGGTGCTTCGAGGAGGTTCCTTTGTACCATCGTCAGCCCCGAACCGAAAGCCAGCCTAGGACGAGCTTTTATCGCGTTCGGTTCCTCACGCGCAGGGCGGTGGGGGCCGCACAGCTGCCTGGACGGGCCGCCCAGCACGTGAGTAAATGAGCCTCGGCTCCAGGTGGCGGTGGGGGCCTCGCCACTGCCGCCTTTCACCCCAGGTGACGCGCCGCAGCTGTGAGCATCTGCCCGGACATCCCGGACTCGGCCAAAAAGGTGACAGTCAACTCTTTCCCTCGGGGGAAACCCGTAAGCTGTCTCCCCGCGTCTCTCCCCGTGGCGGGTGTGCGTCCTCTGCCCCGCCAGGTTTCCTCTTGGGCGGCGTTTGTGAGAGACCCCGGCGGTCCCGGCTGCGCTGTTTGCAGGGGAAGTGTCCCCGGTGTCCAGGAGCGGAGACCTCTTCTCTAGCCAGCGCCCGCGTCTGCTTCCTTGGCGCACAGGGCACAGCACAGAGGACACACAGGGGACAGCCGTCGGCCCCCCTGCGAATTTCACACTCTCGCACTGGCCAGCTGAGCATCTCCCTCGTGCCAACACCCTGGCTGGCGGCTTCCATCCCTGGTCCTGGTCAGGGCCGTACAAGAAACCAGTGGACGTTTCTCCCTCCCTCTCTCTCTCTCTCTGGCTCCTCCTCCCCCTTCCTCTCTCTCTGAAAGCAATGAAAACATGTCCTCGGGTGAGGATAAAAATAAAATCCCCTTGGCACCGCTCACACACTATTTAGACAGCACTTATCTCTCCTTGGCCAGGGAGCGAGCGGGGCGCTCTGGAATGTCCTGGGGGGGGGGGCTGGCGTGTGGAGGTCTGTGGTGTGGGCTGTGGCGAACGTGGGGTTTTTTTTCATCCTTCTCTCATTCCAGACGATCATATTCAGCCACGGACTGTGCTCCCCATTAGACTCAGAATTTACAAAGCCCAGTGTGTATTCAAGATCTCATTATAGAACCGAACAGGCTTCCTCTAATTTACTTGACGTCGTAACGTGGGTATTTCCAACGCTAGCAGACAAAGGTCCAGAGCTTACTTCGCTGTACACCAAGCTCCTAGGCAAAAACAAACAGAGCTAAGCATTCTCCAGGAGAGGCCCGTGAGGATCCGACTCGTGAACTACAGTCATCTCCCAGCACAGGGACCTTGCTTGGGCGCCCTTCAGCGTCTGGCTGTCTTCACGCGTCTACCCGCTTCTGCCTTTCTCTTGCTCAGAGCCAATTAAAAGTTTCCGGGATATTCCACCGTTTATCTGCAAGGATGTCTGTAATGCAATTCACTGCTTGAAGGGTTTTTAACTCACTCATGTCCCATAAGGTTCTGCCCAAATGGGAAGAATTACAAACCATACTTAAATTCTAGAGATTTCTCATCAGGCACTGGGACACTTAAAAACAGTAACGATCACGCTTTTCAGTCCCGGTTCGGCTACACTGAGACGGGGCCGAGGAGCTAAGGTGTAGCCGCTCCTCCTCATTTACGGCCTCAGAAACTAGGCAGTTGGCAAAATTGTTTTCCTTACTAAAAAAATCATGTTGTCATTTCGTCATAGTTCGTCACTTTATACTTTAACTGCAGGGATTGAAATGGGTCAATAGGCCAACTTTCCGCTCGGGTGCACGCAGCACAGACGGGAAGAGAAATCCCATAAATCACTTAAATCGACTGAGAAGGTAAAGGTTCACTCTGGCCCGGGCCGGGTGGCTCGCCTGGTTGGCATGTCGTCCCGGAAACCGACAGGTCGCGGGTTCGGTTCCCAGTCAGGGCACAGTCCTGGGTGCGGCTCAGTCCCCGTCCGGGCGCGTGCAGGAGGCAGCCGGTCGCCGTTTCTCTCCCTCTCTCTCCGTCTCTTTACAAGCAATAAGCATGGACTCAGGTGAGGATAAAAAAAGGTCTTAAAAGTTCATTTTAAAGAAATGGCTCATCTAACGCCTTCTATTAACTGCCGTAGTGAAATCGACAGATTGAGGATTAAAACCCTCTTTCCCTCCCCCCCTTTCCTTCTGCTGAAGGTGACAGAGATGCCCCATCGCAGAACTCCCGGTATTTATCGCCTCGTTAGGGGCGCTGTCCCCCATGCTGTCTCCGTCTCTGCCCACCCCCTCTGAGACAGACAGACAGACAGACACACACACACACACACACACACGTGTGTAGCGCACCTGTGTTCGATCCTGAATGTTCTATATTTGGTAACCGTTGTCATTGCCCTTTATTCTGAAGGGCGGCTTGGATCACAATTTTCACAGTGTTATATAGGACTCTCTTTTTTTTCTTTTTTCTTTTAACTTTACAGAAATACACAGGAAGCTATAACATAAAAACACCCAGTTTTGTTTCTGGGGCTGACATGCTCGCTCACGTGGCCCCAGCCGGTTCCGCGTGTAGCGTGTAGCGTGTGCCCACGAGGAGTGGAGAGCTGAGGAAGGGGGAGGCGCCGTCAGTACCCAGCAGGTGTCCCCCCGCACGTCCCAGCGCTGTCCCCGAACGCAGACCCCTAATTCGTAGGATGTGTCGCTCCCCAGAACTGAGAAGAACAGAGAACCAGGCGGCTGTGATGATAATTGTAACAAGCCTTTAAGACGCACCCAGACGGGCCTGGTTTTGCCCTTGGGCCACGACAGGAATGTCCAGAGCCCCGTCCTCCCCGCTGCCCCTCCTCAGGAGGGGAATGTCAGGACTGTGCGGCTCCTGTTTCAGGGCCGCCGGGACCGGGGTTAGCGAGATAACGCCCGGACGCTCAGGGCTCCCGGGGGCGGCCACGCTGAGAGGGCGAGGGGGCGAGGAACGCGGCAGGCAGACCAGACACGCAGGCACACTTTCCAGGTTTGCTTCGTACCGTGCGGGAGTTGGGGGGCAGCCGTCATGCGCCTTTCATCACCCCCTGGTGTGAAGGAAAGAAGAGGAAGACAGGCTTTTCCAGTTTCTCCGAAGGCGGTGCACTTGGGGCAGGGAAGGGAAGACCCTGGGCAGCGGAGCAGGGCCCGCCATGGGCTCCGCCGACCGGGGCCGCAGGTCGTGCTCGGGGTCGTGGGTTTGGCGATTCAGGGACCCAGAACCTGGTGGCCGTCTCCTGAGTGGCCTTGGGTTCTGAGGACCAGGGGTGTGAGCTGCACGACCTCTCACCCGCGGCCCTTTTGCGTCTGTGAAGCCAGACAGAGCTGCCTGGCCCGTCCGGGCCCGAGGGCCACGCTCCGCATGGTGCCCTCTGCAGCGTGAGCTGCCCGCGGGTGAGGCGGACGCTGTTTCTGTAACTTCCTGCGAGGCCGCAGGTGGCCCACACTACGCTTTTTCAAGCGAGCGCACAAAATTCTCTCTCTGTTTTCTGTGTGAGTCAGCTGACCACGCTGCCTCCGTCTCACCGGGCGGCCTGTTGGTCAGCAGTGGCGTCAGACAGAAAGCGGTGACGCGGTCCATCCGTCACCAAAACTGGAGGGAACTGCAGTCTCCAAAGCAGGTTTCAGACAAACGCGCGACCCTGGGTGTGAGGTTAACCTCCGCTGGTGTGGGACACCCCCAGACTGTGCAGGGGGCCTGCGGGCACGTCCTGTCTGCCCCGGGTGTGTCCAGTCCGTTACCGGAGCAGGCGGTGGCTCCGCACTGGTTCTCACAGCCCCCGAGCCCCTGGAGAGGGGCCCAGTCTACGGGACGGGCAGACGCCAGATGCAGAGAGTGTGCAGAGGAAGGACTTCGGGGCCAAGCTCATCGGGTTTCTGCCTTGTGTGTTCTGTTTCGTTTCGGTGCTGTTTCACCAGCGAAACTTCCAAGAAGCCCCCTGGGAAGCCACATGTGGGGGGGACAGTGTAGCCCCCGCCACGAGAAGAGAATGTTCCGTTTGGCCTTCCCCCATCGGTGGTGTTGTCCCCCACAGAGGCACCCTGACCTGAGAACCGTGCGCTGGGTCGGCCAAAAAGTTCGTCAAGTAGAAGGCTCATTCCTCATTTTCACCAATAACTGTATTGACTTGGGTATTTTGAGAATGTTGGCTGTCTCCGCATGGTATAAGGTTGATTATTCTCAATCAATGTCTTGATTCGATCACTGTCAACTTCAGCCGGTGTGCCGACCGTGGGGCATCATCTGGAGAGAAATCTCCAGCACGAAACTTCACAAGCCACTTCTGACACGTTCGATCAGTCACAGCCCCTTCTCCCCACACGACACAAATCTCTTTCTGCATTTCAGTTGCGTCTTTACGTTTATTGAAATAATAAAGCACAATGCACCAAGCATGTTGCTTATTTTCTCCCGTCTTCAATATTAAAACGACTACACCAAAATTCGGGAATGTCGATAAGTCTTTTTAAATGCACGCTGAGAGGACAGCTGTCACTATAAAATCTGACACTGTTTTGAATGACGGTAAAGACAGCCAAGTGTTAGGAGAGCCAGCTTCCAGAAAAACCCGACGAACGTTGTGGCCGACCCGGTGACTACAGGTTAGCGGTGCTGTCCTACCCAAAGGAACACAGGTGCCGGAGTAAGGACGCCGACACGGTGAAGTTAACTCCGCTCCGGAATTCCGTCTGTAGACTTTGAGGCAGAAAAATGAAAATAACAGGAATGGCTTTCGGTTTGCCCCTCACAGAGCCCGCCTTCCACTTCGGGGACGCCGAGTACGCCGTGGACGAGAGCGCGGGCAGCGTGGAGGTGCAGGTGTGGAGGACGGGCACCGACCTGTCCGGGGCCTCCAGCGTCACCCTGAGCTCTCAGAAGACCGACCCTCCGTCTGCCAGCGGTGAGCAGTTTCCTACCTCGTCTTTCCGACGTGCCGGGACGTGGGGTGCTTGAAAGCTAGGATTCCTTACCCTGTAAGGCAGTCCGATGGGACGCATTTTCCCCTGAAGCTATCACTGTGTGGGGGGCAACGCAAAGAAAATGCGCTTCGGGGCCATGAATCGGAGGCTCAGGCAAACACACATTAGTCAAAGATGTGATTCCGAAGCCTGATCTGCACGAATTTGCTCTCTGCACGGGGCAGAGCTGACGTCGGTCCGTGTTACACCATGGCACGCACAGGTTCATCGGGCTGGCCGGCTTCCCAGAGCCTCTCGGCGTCGAAGGCTCACACAGGTGCGCCCCTCCCTCCCGGCTCCTGCCTCGGTTGGGCTGCCTGTCAGGAGGCTTTTCCCCGCCTTGCTGTTCAAGCCGCCCCGGCTGGCACATGCCTGCCTTTCGTTCTGGAATCGACATCTCCGTAAAGGTGATGGTAGCGTTTAGGGCAAGCACAGGATTCGAAGTTCCCTTTTTTTCCCTTCCCAGTCCCCGACAACACAGACTCCGTCCTGTAGCACCTGCACACTCACACGTACACAGACGTGCCTTACACGTTCATCGCACACAGCCAGCGGGGGCCCTTCCATTGCACAAGTCACCCCTAAGTTTTAACTCTTTCAGTGCAGTGGAACCAGCATCGTGCTTTGCATGGAGTCAGTGTCTAAAAAACCTTTGTTCGGTCCAATCAGTTGTTTCATAGGAGAAAATTCAAATCAAAGAAAGACAGGGAGGAGAATAAAGGTGAAGAAGCAGAGGGGACCACAGTGGATTCAGATACAGAGATTTCTGAAAAGGAATGGCAGACATACAACATTCAAATATAGTGCACATGCAGAGGGCAGTCTGATACGAAGTGGGCGTTAGAGGTTATGAAAACAGAAAAGCAATGACATTGAACTACCATCCCCCACTCTAAGTCTCTGTAGATGTAGTACCTGAAGATTAGAAGGAAGTTTGGTTTTTAACTACATTAGACGTAAATGGAGATGTCAACGCTAAGTATGTACCCTGTGGTCTGAAAACTACTCAGCCAAAGACCAGAGCCCAAATATGTCCTTGAGAAGGATGGGTTGGCCCCCGAACGGGGTGCTGGTGGCTGGAGAGCTGGGACAGAGCGTGCTTCTGCAGTGTGCCTCTGTAACCAGCCGCCGCGCACCTAACTAAGACGTTCTCTGGGAGCGCACGGAAAGAAACGCAGGTGTTTAACAAATGCGAACGAAGTTTAAAGGAATGTATTTCTTCCATACGTAATTTATAATCATCATGTTTGGGGGATGCACTGACCCTTAGACCTGATTCTACTAGCTCCATTTCAGAATTCCAAAATAAAGGTGGAGAAACCGTAAGGCACAACGCAAACACCACTGAAACTAAAATAACGCAGTGGACACAGAGCAGAGCTCAGAACCTGATCTAGGACCGACCAGCTCAGTGCGCACCGCAGATACGAGGCTTCTGTGTTGCGTTCAGTGAATGTTCTGTGATGTTACGCTGTGCTTTCTTTTCTAAAACAATTGTAACCGCACCCTCGTGAATTGCTGACCCTGACCCTGTGTGAGTCCCGCCCGCCCCCAGCCGAGTGACTCTCCGGTCCCTGTCCTAGCTGGAGAGGACTACGTGGGAATCAGCCGTAATTTAGACTTCGCGCCCGGCGTCGCGGTGCAGACGGTCCGTGTGGTCATCCTGGACGACCTGGGACAGCCAGTGCTGGAGGGAGTCGAGAAGTTCGAACTGGTGCTTCGCATGCCCCTGCACGGCGCCGTCGGCGAGCCCGGCAAGGCCACCGTCGCCATAAACGACTCTGTCTCTGACCGTGAGTGTCCGCTCGTCGGCGGTAACTGGAACGATACGCTAGGGTTTATGCAGACGTCAAGTAAAAGAATGAACTTGGGCTTCTGTGGCTGCATCAGTTTCCCCGAGCTGCCAAAGCCAACTCTGCAGACTCAGAAATAGCTGCGTCATCATTCTGTGTCGCAGAAGAGTTGGGGGAGGGAGGGTATGAGGTAAGAATCGATGATATTGGAGGTCACAACAATTGAAAACTTCTTTTTAAAAGATTTATTTATTTATTTTTAGAGAGAGGGGAAGGGAGGGAGAAAGAGAGGGAGAGAAACATCAATGTGTGGTTGCCTCTCGCGCGCCCCCTTACTGGGGACCTGGCCCGCAACCCAGGCATGTGCCCTGACTGGGAATCGAACCAGCGACCCTTGGGTTCAAAGGCCCACACTCAATCCACTGAGCCACCCCAGCCAGGGCAAAAACTTTCTAATGCAAAAAGAACCCCCTCGTCACAGACGAGTAGAGGCACATGGGGTCATGCAGACCCTTGGGTGCCCGTGGCCGTTTTCCCCGTCTCCGAATGAGACGCGCCCGCCTCCTCACACGCAGACACCCTGCTGGTTCCCTGCTGGTTCCCTGCAGATGACCGGGTGCGTTGTTCCGGGACAGCCAGCTGTGGGCCCATGGCCGGCTCTCTAGCACGTCCCCACGAGGGGATCTGCCTGGTCTTCTAAGAGATGATCTTGACGTGTTTGAGCAGCTTCACCTCCTGTCCAGGTCCCCATAAGGGAACAGCTGTCTACTAAGCATCTCATAATATGCGTAACATAATACTCATTGTCAGCTTTTGAAGCATGGCCTGGGGAAACTATGCTTGCAATACTGGGCACAGTCCCGAGTGGTTTTCACATCAAGAACTTCTGAGCCCTGGCTGGTATTGGCTGGTTGGTTGGAGTGTCATCCCACTGACCAGAAGGCCATGGGTTCAATTCCCGGTCAGGGCACAAACCCAAGTTGCAGGTTTGGCCCCCACTCGGGGCGCATTTAGGAGGCAGCTAATTGATGTTTCTCTACCACATCCATGTCTGCCTGTCTCTCTCCCTTCCTCTTGCTCCAAGCCATGAAAAATGTGCTCAGATGAAATTTTAAAAAAAAAATTCGGAGCTCATGATGAAGCTACACATACAGAAAAAATATCTCAAACATTTTTCCCTTCTTAGCCTTGCACTGCCTCCCCCTCCTCCACCAAGTGGCAGAGCAGAGTTTCAGGGATAAGGAACTCAAAGCGTTTCCAGTGCGATCGTGGGCTCACCGCTGGAGCTCCGGGCGGTGTCGGGCGGGGGCGGGGCCACGGCGGTGGGGCGGGGCGGGGGCGGGGCCAGGGCGCTCCGGGTGCTCTGGCGCCTGTCGCGTTGCTCTTCGCGCTGAACCGTGTCCCCGTGCACGCGTGTCGTCGGGGACCCCCGGCCTCCTCGGTGCGACGTTCGCTTGTTTCTGCAGTGCCTCGGATGCAGTTCCAGGAACGGGAACACGCCGTGGACGAAAGCGACGGGCAGGTGGTGGCGACCGTGCGCCGGACCGGAGACCTGCGGCATCGCTCCTCCGTGCGCTGCTACTCGCGGCAGGGCTCCGCGCAGGTGATGGCGGACTTCGAGGAGCGCCCCAACACGGACAGCTCCCTTGTCACCTTCCTCCCAGGTGCGGGCGAGCCTGCAATTTTTACTGGGGTTTGAGTAAGCCAAGATTTGGTGGTTCATATACATCAGAGACATAAAAGGTTGTTTTTCTTTTTAAAGATTTTACTTATTTTAGAGGGGAAGGGAGGGAGGAAGAGAGGGAAAGAAACATCGATGTGTGGTTGCCTCTTGAGCGCCCCCTACTGGGGACCCAGCCCGCAACCCAGGCATGTGCCCAGACTGGGATTCAAACCAGTGACCCTTTGGTTCACAGGCTGGAACTCATTCCACTGAGCCACACCAGCCAGGGCGGGACATGTAAATTCTTTGCTTCCACAAGCGTGTGGCATAGTTTTGCGTACACCGAATGATGACACGGGGAGGCAGATGGTGGCCGGTGGAATGAGCCTCCCTTTCGGTTCCTGTGTCGATGTGCCGATCAGTTTACAGCGCTGGGCTGTGTGTTTATTCAGAAGGTATCCAGGGGTGGGGGCGTGGGTAGACTCCCCAACACAGGAGATGCTTGAGGTTCAGATGACAGAAATGAAAAGGAACGGATGTCAGGTTTTTAATATGTATCCAGAGCCCTAAAACGGAGGATCGGTTTGACCCAGTAATTGTTCCAGAAACTCGTGCTGCGGCCAAACTAACAGTGACCAGCCTGGAAAGGCGGCTGAAGGTGATAAAGTCGGCGTGTGCTCTGTTTCCCTTGTTTTCTGAGACGAGTGGCCGACGTTAAAGAAACCGCACCCCCCCCCCACCGCCCCGGTGCAGGGCGCGGCCTGTAGTGGCAGGGAATGAACATTCAGTCGTTGGTTCAACAAGTATTCTCCGAAGGCTCGTTAGGTGCCCCACGCTGTTCTGCGCGCTGTGGGTGCAGCGAGGAAGAGGCGGCACCCTCGCCGCGGGTGCTTCGATTCCAGTCGCAGGTGCATCTTTGGGGCCCCCGGGCCCTGACTGACCGGCTGTCCCCGCCGTTCCAGGCGAGACCAAAAAGCCCTGCGTCCTCACGCTGGTGGACGACCAGCTGCACGAGGACACGGAGGAGCTCCGGCTGGTCCTCGGCAGCCCGCGCGGCGACTCTCCCTTCGGGGCTGCGGTGGGCGAGCAGAACGAGACCCTGATACGGATCCGCGATGACGCTGATCGTAAGAAGTCATTCTTTGTGCGCGGCTCTGAGCTGGGAGCTGAAATCCTTCTAGGTTACGGTTTCAGGCGGCTTAGAAAACAGCCCCCTCTCTCCGACTAGGCTTTTAAAGGGATTGAGAAACAGGGGAAAGACTAAGTGGAATAGAGAATGGAGTAAACGGTTTACAGTGGAAGTGGACGTTGAAGAATGTGGTTTCCCAATCACCCATAACCTCCCCTCTTGCCCCGACGCCCTTGGGAGCGGGTGATCCTGGGCCGGCAGTGTCCTCCCTGCCCTCCGACTCCCACAAACTGCCCGGCACGTCCAGGCGGCCCAAGGTGCACACCCCCTGGGGTCTGGGTCACGAGGAGCTGGGGGGCTTCACTCAGTTGTTCCTGACACGCACGCCCTCCGACGACTCCGGGCCAGGAGGCTGGAGGAGCCTGGGGTGTGAGGGTAGCTCAGCTCCTCCCCCTAGAGAGAAAACGGGGGACGGAGAAGGGGCACTCTCCCCTGACAGTTTCATTTGTCCCCGTTTCCTGCAACTGTAGAGACTATCATCAAATTCGGAGAAACCAAGTTCAGCGTCCGTGAACCTAAAGACCCCGGGCAGTCGGCGGTGGTGAGGGTCCCAGTGGTTCGCCAGGGAGACACCTCGAGGGTCTCTGTCGTGAGAGTCCACACCAAGGACGGCTCGGCCACCTCCGGAGAGGACTACCTGCCCGTGTCGGAAGGTACGGCGGCTCGGGGCCGGTCTCCTGGGGCTGGTCCTCCAGGGGCCCCGGGAAATGTGTGAGAAACATCCAGTTGAAACTGAAAGTAAAATATGCATGCTCCTGTACATTAATCTCCTTCAGAAAGGCAGAAACAGTGGCATTTACTGCCAGGACGGTCCCCTTTTGACTCGGAAGGGCCGTGGGTTTGGATTGGACGCAGGGGGATTCCAAACAGAGTGGCTTCTGGCTCCTGCCTTCACTGTGGAAACTGGAAACTAACTAACAACTCCCCTGGAATATTCTGTTACATTGAGAATGCATGGGAGCAGAGATGGTCGTTGGTCTTAACTTAAGGAACACCCACAATGTAAACTGCAAGCTGGAAACCTTTGTGCTAAGGGGGGGGCAAAGAAGGCGAGGAGAAACACCAACCACAAAGCCCGTGGAGTCTCCGGGCCTTAGGGACCCGTCTCAGACGCCTTCCCTCCATCTCTCTCCTTCCAAGGCACGCCCCAGTTCCCCACTGCCTTGTGTTAATAATGCCGGGAAACCAGTCAGGACCTTTCTCTCTCTCCCACCCCCGCCCCCCCGAATGGTCTGCTCACAGAACAGATATAAATTGACGTCCCAAACTTAGCTTGTGAAGTGTTGGGAGTTCTCCTTATCCACTCGGTTTCCAGTTCCTGCCTCTCACTACCAGCAACCACAGTCCCTGGTGTGCGGGGAGGGTGGGAATGGAGCGATGAAAATGTTACCGAACCAGAAAGTATTATTCTCTGAGGGGAGGGGAAAAAAAGGAAAACCCGTGTTGTTACAGTGGGCTGACTGTTGCAGGCAGAAAAGTTCCAAAGAAGTAAAACATGGGTGCTTTCCTATGAAAGCTGCAGATTTTTAAGTGTTAGAAACTATTTTTTAATGCAGTATCACAGGGATGAAACCAAACCCGTCGGTGGGCCAGGAATGGCCAGCCGCCAGCTCTTTTCATCCTTGGGGACCAGACCCGGGAGCCCCGTCAGGGCGCGAGGAATCACAGAATGTGCTGGGGCTGACGTGGCAAAGGGCTGCATCCAGAAACCATTTTGTTTATTTTTTTAAGATTTTATTTATTTATTTTTAGAGCGAGGGGAAGGGAAGGAGAAAGAGAGGGAGAGAAACATCAGTGCGTGGTTGCCTCTCGAGCGCCCCCTACTGAGGACCTGGCCCACAACCCAAGCATGTGCACTGACTGGGAATCGAACCAGCAACCCTCTGATTCACAGGCTGGCGCTCAATCCACTGAGCCACACCAGTCAGGGCAGAAACAGAACCAATTTTAAAGATGAGTCTGGCTTACTAGCTCAATTTTTTAAATACTTTTTGATAATTGACAATTAAGAAGTAGAAGTAGGAAAAGAAAAACACATTGGAGACACATTTTCTCCCACCACATTTGGAAGGACTTACAGTTTACAGTTGTGACGACTGAACTTGAGTGAGAGTGGAAGCAGCCACCGCCGTCCCCTCTAACTGGGACGGCTGTGCGTTCTCTTCTTCATTTCCTCTTCGGAGCCAGTTCCTCAAAAGGGGTAGTAAAACCACAAAACGCTTTACCCTAGTTTCGTAGTACAGTCAGCCACTTCTTCGTGCATTCAACAAAATCCATTGAATTTTACCATTTTCAGAATTTTAAAATGAATCCTTAAAAAGGATTCGCAGAATTGGGTTTTATTTTCAAGACAATGAAGCAGTTCTTTCCAGGGAGGTGAGGAGGGACAGGGATGAGAGAAAATGCCATTAATATTCATCTTAAAAATGTTTTAAGTTTCCGATCACCATCAACGAGAACACACAGAAGTCTGTATAATTTGGCGTGTTGATAAAATCTCAGCGTTATATCCAGCCCTTCCAGGTACACACACAATGTAAGGACATTCACTAATACCTGCGATCACACTCACCTGACTTACGTCCTGGAGGTTCAGAAATTCCGGGAAATGCAGCGCCAGGTTCTCGGGTTGCGCCCCAGTCTGAGGATGGGTGGCGGTCCATCCCGTAACTCAGCGCTTTTCAAACTGAGGTTCAGCAAATACATTTAGCAGTTTGTGAGTACATTTTTCCCCCAGATAAAATGGAATAGACTAGAAAATATTAGAGCATAATTTGTGTAGTAAGATAAGAATAAGTGGCTTTTTAAAACTCTGTGTTGCATTTTATTCAAACGCACACTCGTAGGCTGGTCCACGTTGTAACGTGTGTTTCTCGCTGTCAGAGGAGCTCAACAAAAACCTCTCGTGTTTGTACGGAACAGATTGACCCTGTGGTTGTGCACTTGCAGAGATTGAGTTTAAGGAGGGAGAGACCCAGCACATTGTGGAAATCGAAGTGATCTTCGACGGCGTGCGAGAGATGCGCGAGGCCTTCACCGTCCACCTGAGACCGGACGAGAATATGGTAGCAGAGACGCAGGTGAGCAACCCAGTGCAGCTGCCAATTCTCAGAGACACAGGCAAGCAGTCCAGTGCAGGTACAAATTCACGGAGATGCAGGTGAGCAACCCAGTCCAGGTACAAATTCACAGAGACACAGGTGAGCAACCCAGTGCAGGTGCAAATTCCTGGAGATGCAGGCGCGCAGTCCAGTGCAGGTGTGAACTCGCAGCCAGCTATTCACGAGGCCAGCTGCCTCCAAGCCTCCCACGAGGCTCGATGAAGGCACCGGCCTCTGCACAAGCTCACGTCCAAAGATGCACATTACACCTTCCGACTCCTAAATAAATGTTGCTCCCATTGGGTTATGATCAAGAAATTCCTGTCTTTCTTGGAAAACTCCTGTTTGTAGAAACTCAAGGACTGGAGTCGCTGAGCCCTGCATCTGTCCCCTTCCCCTCCCCAGGTCAGTCGGGAACAACGGGGTTTAGGATTCATCTCTGGAACCCTGGCTGGTGTGGCTCAGTGGAGTGACCACTGGCCTGCAAACCAAAAGGTCACCGGTTCGATTCCCACTCAGGGCACATGCGTGGGTTGTGAGTCAGGTCCCCAGCTGGGGTGGGTGAGGATTTGTCTCCGGAGAGAAAGCACCACCTCGGCCACAGCTGAGAAAACTCACGTCTCCACCGAGAGAGAGCTGGCTAACCCCCAAACCCCATCTTGTCAGCCCCGCTTTGTGAAACCCATGTCCAGAGCCTCAGTGACCAGAACGTTCTCTGTGCATTTAATTCATATCGTATCATCTTCTTCAAGATGAACATGATTTCCACAGATTTCCAACCTTTACACCTAAAATAATTTTTAAAGCTCAGTGATTTTAGGAACAGACCGATGTGTTAGTATCTATACTTAAATTTGCTCTCTTTCTCCTATTATTTGTTTCACTGTTAGTAGGAGATCAATTCAGGGAGATTTTTCTCCCTGAAGTATTGATTATTATTTTTTGATTTTAAGTACTGGGTGTTATTTCTGCTACAGTGGCCTTGCTTTTCCTTAAAGTCATATTTGAAATTCCAGGATGGGCAGAAAATCTTTTTTATAGTCCTTGATCACATGAAAATGAGTGTTTTGTCGCTATTTTTATGGAGCATAAAAGTAAAGGGACAGAGACTCACTCGAATCACGGCATTAAGAATTAAGAGCTTCAAAGACAAATACCATATGATCTCGCCTTTAACAGGAACCTAAACAACAAAACAAAGAAACAAGTAAAATATAACAAAAGACACTGAAATGGAGGACAGGTTGTCAGGGCCCAGAGGGGAGAGGGGAGGGAATTTCAGGGGAGAAGGGAAGGGTTTACAGGAACAAATATAGAGGACACATGGACAAAACTAGGGGGGTTGGAAAGGGGAGGGAGGAGGGGAGGAATGGGTGGGTGGGCTGGAATGGGAATAAAAGATTGAAACTGTACTGAATAATCTAAAATTAAAAAATTAAAAAAACTAAAAAAAAAAAGAATTAAGAGCTTCGTTTAGGAACGCACCTGTCGATACGGGTCTGGAGACGATGCCGGTCGGGCTCTGGGAGATTATTCAGGAGCGAAGGCGCATTGATCGGCCGGTGCTCCGGCCCCCTGACGGGCAGCACGTGGCCGAGGCTCCTGTCCTGTCGGGGCCCAGCACCCCCTGCAGCCGCTGCCCACCCACGGCCCACCTTCTCTCGGGGTCTGTGCGCCTCCCTCCCACCGTCCACTCACCGACTTGTCGATGGGGCGTCTGGCTCGCAACCCCAGCTCAGAGTGAGCTGCTCTCCTCTCTGGGGAGAGAAAACTACAGCCCCAGCTCCTCGTGGGCCACTGGCCGACCCGGGCGGCCCGGGGCTCAGGGACGCTCCCCTGGTGCCCGCAGACACAGCCATGGGGCCGGGGCCGGGGCCCCAGACCTCGGAGGGCCTGTCACCCCGCAGGGGCCCTGTGAGCGACAGTTCTGTCCCGACGAAGCCGCGGCCTTGCCAGGCGTCAGGGCATCACCCGGTGCGGCCGACGCACCCAGAGCCCAGCGTCCCCGTGGTCACCAACAGTCCCCCTCCGGCAGGTGACCAAAGCCATCGTGTACATAGAAGAGGTGAACAGCATGGCAGACGTCACCTTTCCTTCGGTCCCTCGAGTCGTGTCCTTACTGATGTACGACGACACCTCCAGAGCCAAGGACGGCGCCGGCCCTGCATCGGGCTATCCTGTGGTCTGCGTCACGGTGAGTAGCAAGTGGGGGCAGGTGCCAGAGTCGTGAGGGTTTCAGTCCCTGTAGCCTCACCGGTGCAGCGTCGGCTTCCGTGTGAAGAAGTACATGGGACAGACGGCACGGCTGGGCTCTGACTTCGGGAAGGCCGGCCGAGCGCCGACCAGACGCAGCTCCTCGTCCTCGGTCCAGCAGAGGCTCGCTGGCTGGTCTGTGCACAGCGAGCCATCTCAGTGTTGTCTCAGTGTCACAGCGTGTCATCACGTGTTGTCTCAGTGTCACAGCATGTCATCACATGTCTCAGTGTCGCAGTGTGTCATCACGTGCTGTCACAGTGTCGCAGCATGTCATCAGTGTCACAGCGTGTCCTCATGTGCTGTCTTAGCGTCACAGTGTGTCATCACGTGCTGTCTCAGTGTCACAGCATGTCATCACATGTTGCCAGTGTCACAGTGTGTCATCACATGTCTCAGTGTTGCAGTGTGTCATCACGTGCTGTCACAGTGTCGCAGCATGTCATCACGTGCTGTCAGTGTCACAGTGTGTCATCACATGTCTATGTCACCATGTGCTGTCACGTGCTGTCGCAGGGCCTCATGGCATGTCATCACATGTTGTCACACTCACAGCGTGTCCTCACGTGCTGTCGCAGGGTCTGTCCCTGAGGGAACAGTAAGCGAGGGTGGAACTCCGCACTCCAGGGAGTGAAAAGACAGGAAAAAGCGAGTGAGAACCGTTGGCGCAGGACTAGGCGTGAACGTCCCGCGAGCACGGGGCCGCTCCGTGGGCGAGGGCGGGCTGCGGTGCACCGGGGAAGGCCACCGCGGCACCAGCCGCCCCTGGAAGCACAGCCCCAGACGGCGGCACGCCACCGTCCTCACACTTCTGCTCGCCCGCTCTGGGCCCTAAACAATGAGCCCCTCGTGAGGGGCACTGGGGCCGGTCGGCTTTCCATCAGAACAGCCCTGGTGTAAGGACCTCGTGAAACAGGCTCGGATAAATGTGCGTGGGATTGACGGGCCAGAAATCGGGGCGTGGAGCCCAGTGGCAGAGAGAGCGGACTGCGGGCTGCGTTGGGGGTGCCGGGGGCAGGGCGCGCCTGCGCAGAGGAGCAGAGCGGAGTGGGCACGTCAGCGAGTCCCGGCCGCGGCCAGAGCTCCCCCAGAAAGGCCCGAATCGGGGAGGCGGGAGGGGGCAGTTGAAGGAACGCTGTGGAAGAAGAACCGGCCAGGTTCACCGACCCTCCGGTGTGGGGGGCAAGACGAGAGAGAGAAGGGAAGCGGGGGCCAAGGAAGGGCCGGGGAGGAACAGAGATCCCCTCTCCCCCCATCACACGGGCAACTCTGAGGATCCCCGAGGTGAGGAGGCAAAGAACTCGCCCTTTCCTCAAGTTAGAGGCGGAAGCAGACCTCCAGTAGCTTGAAGTGCGGGGTCCGGGCTCACGGAAGCCATGTGAGCTGGGAGTAAAGATGTGAAGGCTGCCCGGACAGCGAGGACAAATGGGGAAGGCACGCACTGGATAGGACTCGCGAGGGGTGGCCGGCCGTGGCTCCGGGCTGTGGCCCTGACCCGGCCGTGACCCGGCCGTGACCCGGCCTTGACCTGGCTCTCTGCTTCCCACAGGCCTGCAACCCGAAATACCCCGACTACGACCGAACGGCCTCCATCTGCGCGAGCGAGAACATCAACGACACCTTGACCCTCTACCGGTGGCTGAGCAGCGCGCCCGTGGGCGCGGACGGCGTGGCCAGCCCCCTGCGAGAAGTGGACTTCGACACCTACTTCACGTCGACCAAGACGATCGCCTTGGACTCCATCTACTTCCAGCCCGGCTCCAGGCTGCAGTGCGCGGCCCGCGCCGTGAGCGCCGACGGCAGCGAGGGCCTGGAGCTGCTGAGCCCGACTGTGACCGTCAGCAGAGACGAAGGTGACACGGGGCTGTCCCCGCGGGAAGCCCCCAGGGTGCCATGCACAGCATCATAAATGTCTGATTTCTGGTTACTGAGTCTTTCAAACGCCCCCCGTATTCCATAATACGCTCTAAGTACTTTAAAATGTCATCATTTTTAAAAAAATATTAATTAGAAAGCAAATATTTATTGCACGCTTTTAAATCGCCTGTCAAACACCAGTTGTGGCTGGCATATAAGTGCTGTACGCCACAATTGAAAAATAAACGGTCCTGGCCGCTGTGGCTCGGTTGGTTGGAGCATCATCCCGTAACCCACACGGGCGCGGGTTCGGTCCCTGTCAGGACAGGAGGCAACTGATCGATGTCTCTCTCCCTCTCTTCTCCCTCCCGTCCCCTCTCTCTCTAAAACCAATAGGCATGCCCTTCCGTGAGGTTTTAAAAAAACTAAACAATGCTTTAAAAGGGGCCCTCCTAATAATAAAACAGACAGCCCAGGAGCGGAGGCCTGCCTCTGATTTCATTCCTGTCCAAATAAGTGCCTGTTCCCTGGGTTTTTTGTACAGCTAGAAAGGAAATTATGTATTCCTAGATGTCTTGACGTTGTAATTTAATATCTTGGTCTCTTCCATGACGTGAAAATGAAAACATCAAAATTCTTTCAAAGCAAACATTGGAAAAAGATTTTCACATCCAAATTCTTGAGGGTCACGGGGCGGGGAGAGAGAGAGAGAATGAGTCACAATTTATAATACACACACTGTAAGAAATTAC
Organism: Trachops cirrhosus; assembly: GCA_028533065.1. Lineage (NCBI taxonomy): Eukaryota > Metazoa > Chordata > Mammalia > Chiroptera > Phyllostomidae > Trachops > Trachops cirrhosus. The sequence continues at coordinate 724,615 of CM052548.1, read as the reverse complement.
ACATAGAGAGAATACTATACACTTTACTGATTCTAGAGACTTTAGTTTTTGTTTTAAAAAGGAGTGCATATCTAGTTTTATCAGCTTATAAATCAGCATGTTTTATAACTAGTGATAAGTATGTTATTTTAGAGTAAACGTCAAATTCACTGAAATTGGGCTTGTTTTCTGGTGACTTTCCATCACTCTCACTGTGTCTGTTCATACATCATGTTAAACTGATTTGGGGAGCGTGCTCACGACCTAGACTGTTCGGCACATACGAAATCATACGGACAACTATTTTTTCTCAAGCTTCCTAAAATACCCAAAATGTTGAGAAGTGACTGCTTTTCATGCCATGGTGGTCTGCTTTGTAACACTATCTACTCTCAGCAACGCCGTGGTCCAGAGAGAATGTTAAAGCACGTAGGAAACTAATGGTGCCTGTTCTAAACATACCCTTTGGGTGCTGTCCACTGTCCACTTTTAACATGAGTGCGCCCCTTTCTAGGCCTTTGTCAGCCTCGGGTGCCAGGGACCGTGGGGGCGGAGCCGTTCTCGGCGAAGCTGCGCTACGTGGGCCCCGAAGACCCCGAGCACGCGAACCTGGTGCAGCTCACGGTGACGATGCCGCACACCGACGGTGGGTGCGCAAATCCGGGGGGCACAAATCCGGGGACGGGACTGGGGCTCCGCATCGGCCGCTTCATTTCACCGACCCACCCCCCAAACAGCCGGCAGGCAGCGAGCGCTCACTTTCCTTGAACCTCAGGTCTTTCCGCTTCGTTCAGAGGTTTCTGCTTTTTCTGGCTGCCCGTGTTTTTAAAATCGGGCACTTTAAGCCTTCTCTAAACTTAGATCGATTTGACTCATGTCCAAACGCAATGGAACAAGGCCTGGGCGATGTGCTGGCTTTCACGAACCGGCACAAACGGGCCTCGAAACTGTTGAACTTGCGCTTACAGCGAAGCGTTTTCAGGCGACACTGGTCTCCAAGGCGTCTTTGCTGTTCACGGCTGTAGTTTGAGAAGTCCCTCCCAACAAAATAAAGTTAAAAATGCAACTAACAGCATCACATTGCGTGCCCCTCTTCTCCGGGTAGGGAAGTGTGGCCGGAATTTGAGAGTCGATAACTTTGCCCCAAACTCAGAAGACATTTTCAAGTTGCATTCCACTCCATTCGCTTTACTCCGGGAGAAAATTGCTAAGTGTTACTCGGTTGCTCATTATGTTTTAAGTAGCTAAGGCAGAGGAACCGTTAGGTGCTGCCAGGAGTTCCGGGGTGGAATCTGGCTTCCCGCATAAAAAGCTCTGTCTGTGCTTTACAAACCCGAATTTGTGTGCGTTGGGGCGGGGGCTTCGGCTGACAGGAACCCGTCCCTCTTTACAGCACCACGCTGGGGCCATGATTGACCACTTGTCTGTAGGTTGGCCTTGGACATGTGACCCTGGGGTGCAAAGAGCTGAGGAGAAACCCGCCCCGCAAAAACGGCCCTACAACAGCCAAGGACAAGGGTGGAAGGGTCGAGTGATATCGTAGCGTCCTCGGGACAATAGCTGCATGTCACCGCTCTCCCGAGAGCTTCCCAGGAGCCCCGGGCTCCCAGAGCAGCCCTCTGAGGGTCGCTGCTTTGCGGGCCTCGCTAAGACTTGTCTAGAGGTGCGTGCGGGGACGAGGACGCATCCTCCGCCGGGGCAGGAATGGTGACGCCGATTGCACCCCCGCCCCCGCAGGCCTGCTCCCTGTGATCTCCACGAAAGAGCTGTCCAGCTTCGAGCTCACCCTCAGCCCGGACGGCACGAGGGCGGCAAACCACAGGTGCTCCAACCTCCTGGATTACACCGAGGTCAAGACCCACCACGGGTTTCTGACCGCCGCCACGAAAAACCCCGAGGTGGTTGGGGAGACCTACCCTTACCAGTACAGCGCGTCCCTGCGGGGGGCCGGCACCTTGCGCTTCTACCGCAGCCTGAACCTGGAGGCCTGTCTCTGGGAGTTCGTGAGCTACTACGACATGTCGGAGCTCCTCGCCGACTGCGGGGGCGCCGTCGGAACCGACGGGCAGGTACGGGCGCGTCGCGTCTGAGCCGCGGGCGTGGAGCAGGTGCCCTGTGTGGAAGGAGAGCTGGACGGGCCGGGAAGGGAGCTGGGAGGTGTGGTGGGAGGCGGCTGCGGCTGCCCTGCCCCCTGCAGGCCAGTTTCTCTCCCTCTCTCCCTCTGCCACCCTCCACCCACCCGTTCTCCCAGTCGTCTGCACCCACATATCAGTACGGGGAGGGGCGCAAGAACTGTGCAACTTTTACGTGAACACGACACCCGGAACGTGGTAGCTGCCCCATTAACAAATATTAGCGTATTCCCGCCAGCACCCCCCAGTCCACCAGCAGAAAACCTGAAAGAGGAAAGTGTAACATTTGAAGCAAGATAACTTCATTTCAGCTAATTATACTCGCTGCCAGATCCTTCCTGCTTTCTCGCGATCTATATGATAGTTTAAAAGTAACTGAGAACAGCAGGATTCACGGCAGTCCGACCCTGGGAAAACATCCGAAACACCCACCGACTGACTGACGAGCGGATTGCTAAAACGCGGTGTGTGCACGCAGTAGGGCAACATCCCGTAAGAAAAGGACTGGAACAGGCTACAGCGCGGAGGCACGCTGCAAACCGTGCGCTAGGTATGAAAGAGGCGGTCAGAAAAGACCGCGTGTGGTGTGGCTCCCTTTTGAGGAGCGCCCAGGACAGGCGGATCCACAGAGACCGAGGGTCGGCCGGTGGTCCCCGCGCCTGCCGGTGGGGGGCGCAGTCATTACGGGACTGGCTGCTAACGAAGAAGCAAGTTCTCTTCCTTTTGGAGGTGGTGAGAATGTCCCCAGATGGACAGTCACACGACTGCCTGAGCACACTGAATGCCATCGGTTGGTCCACTGGAAGGGGGTTCTAGGGCGTGTGACCCGTGTCACAAAGCTGGTGCAGAACGAAAGGACGAGTGTAGCAGCTCCAAACGATGCCGTCTGCCGTGGGGGGGCCGCTGCGCATTCTGTGGCGCAAAGGAAGCTCGTATAGCAACAACCCTTTCGTGGCTTCAAAATTAACGCGCGGTCTCTTTTTTCTCTTTCTTTCTTTTTTTTTTGGGGGGGGGGGACACTGTCTCTTTCCCAGCGGTGCCTGGGCACCTGCGGCTGGCGAAAGCAGAAGGCGGCTTGCGCGCAGTGCGGGCGGCGGGGTGAGCGGCGCGGACCGCCCTGACTGACGGCTGCGATCTCCCGTTTCAGGTCCTGAACCTCGTGCAGTCCTACCTGACGCTGCGGGTCCCGCTGTTCGTGTCCTACCTGTTCCACGCCCCCGCGGGGGCGGGGGGCTGGCAGCACTTCGACCTGAAGGCCGAGCTGCGGCTGACCTTCGTGTACGACACGGCCATCCTGTGGGACGACGGCATCGGCAGCCCCCCGGGGGCGGAGCTCCAAGGTGGGGCCCGCACCTGGGGCGCGCCTGGGACGCGCCTGGGCGCACGGCTCAGGAGGCGTTCTGACGACAGCTAAGAGCAGTAGAAGCAACTTTTAGAGCGGATAACTTTCTTTTTGTCTTGAGAAAACATCCCGTCAGGGGCTCAAGTTTTGCGCGCTGCGTGACTGTTCGATGTGACACCCGCGTTTCGTGCGCACCTGACCCTCCCGTCGCTGCGTGGAGACCAGGCGAAGGGAGTCACTCCGAGCAGTCTCCGCGTTTCCAGAGGTTCTGGAAAAGAAAAAGTTCCGCCCCTTTGATTCCGGAAACGGGAGGCGCGTTTTTAAGTCCCGCCCCCGCAGTCACCAGCGGGGTGGCCCTGACCGTGGTGCTGACCCTTCCCCGTGCACCGTTTTCCCGGAGAGATGGGCTGGGCTTCCGGGCCCTTTCTGCTTTAAAGCCCCTTTGTTCTGTGATGCGTTAGCGGCGTATTTGGGAATAATGGTGGTAAGGCCCCTGACTGTCGGACCCGACAGCCTCTACAGAACTTCGGTTCAATCTCCGCGTCAGAACCGTGTAATTCGCAGCCCTCGGCATGAAGCTGGGGGGTCCGCCGTAGAGGCAGCGCTCCCCGCTCCGGGCCGACACCGCTGCTCTGGGTCCCCGTGGGTCTCAGCGCCCTGCCCGCGTGGCTTTTTATGAGCGGGAGGGAAAATACTGTCCACGGTTCCCTCTCAGATCTGCTGCCTGGCACCAGTTAAAAGTACCCGAAAGCCATGCCTAGGGTCATGTGTTCGTCCTGAGCGGTTATTCCAGATCACTCGGCATCGTTTAATGCCATATTTCGCCTTCGGCCTCTCCCGTCACTCGGAAGGCTTCTGACAGCGCCCTTTGGCTGGAACGCTCAAAGACGAGGTGGACGTGCACGCGGTTTCGGAAGAAACCCTGTACCTGCGCAGTCCCCGGTCACCGACCTCTTGTGCGCACTGTCCCCTCGTAGGTTCTCTGCACCCAACCAGCATGCGCATCGGCGAGGACGGCTGCCTGGTCGTGAACTTCAAGACGGAGGCTCAGTTCCACGGCTTGTTCGTGCTGTCACATCCGGGTAAGGCCCTCGCCCCGCTCACAGCCACCGCCACTGCCAGGGGGGCCACGGGGCGGGTCTTTCCACAAGTCCGCGCACACTGCGTGGGCCCCCTCACGGGCGAGGCGCCCGGCCTGCAGAGGAAGCGCAGGTGTCCACGTGAAGGCTCGCTCGCGAACCAGCGGCGTCTCGTAATTCACAGCATCCTCGTTGTCTGTGTAGACTTTTACAGAAAATACAAAACAGTTGCAGTAAACTGAAAAGAAAGCTCTACCGAGCTTATTTAAGATAACGTTTGCCTTGGATAGAGAGCTTACTCCAATTCCATCGCACAACAATAATCGAATTTTAACATATTTGTTCAGCAAGGACTTCTGCGTTCACAACGGCTTTCTAGGAACTGCAGGACAGATTTAATAGAGCCAAACGCACCAAGTCTCGGTCGTCCTTAACTTTCAGACCTGTTAACTGACTACCTGTAACTATTGGCTATGTAATGTGACTAGCGGATGGACTGTGATTTCAATGTTAACAAGGTCACAGTCGCTAAAGTTCCAGGTCAGAGCCTCACTTAATAGAAAGGACCTTCCACTCAGAATAATTCATTGACTCTCTGTGTTTCTGAAACGGTTTGCATATGTTACTGATGTGCCCAATTCTGCCAGGTTGGCGGTAAAATCTTTCACTCACAGCCTTCTCTGTCCTTGTTTTTCGGGGGTGGCGGGGAGCGCTCAGCCCAGGAGAGAATAGGGCTGGACATTCAGGAATAGAAAAAGTGTCCACTGTATTTTTATGAGACTGAACTACAAGAAGTACAGAACCAAAAAAAAAAATATTTTTATTGCAGTTCTCAGTTCTGGAAAATGAGGATTGCATAGCCTTTACAGTTCCCATCCACATGTCCACCTTCCTAATAAACAGAATCTCTGGACGTGAAGGTGGGCGCTCTGCGTAAAAACAGATTCCACGTGTGACTGGGTTCGCCCAGCTGGGTGGGTGCCGTAGCCGGGAGTTCAGCTAACCAACCGCCTTGCTCCACAAGCGGTGCCTTCCCCTCGGGCTTTGCCCCCCAGACGGTGGCCTTGAACTCTTTGAGCCTTTCTGCACAGTTGTCGTTTGGCAGATTGCACAGCGGGAAAAGTGCTGAGTTAGGGACCCAAAGGCACACGATCTCGCTGCGGGGTCTTGGGAGAGTCACGCAGTTTCTCTCTCTCTGCAAAATGCTGCAGCGGGCCTGCTACTGTGTAGGCTCACCATACAAATAAAAGCAAATGACGCATCAGAAAGTACCTGTAGGACTCCCAACCGTCACGCACTGTCTAACCTCCACGCCGTGGTTGTCCCGGCACCTGTCCAGCCTCCCTCGCTAGCTCAGTGGTCACGTCGGCCGATCACCCAGGCCTGACTTTCTCCCTGCGCCTCCTAAGGAGCGAGCCGACCTTCAGCCAGCCGGCCCAGCAGTGGAGCTTCGTGTCCGACCTCGCGGTGAGTGGCCACGCCTCTCTCCCGGCCCTCCTCTCCGGTGACCTCCGACCGCACCGCCAAGTCCTCCATGTCCTCCCGCCTCCCACAGGTGCGGGACTACTCGGGCAGCTACGCGGTGACGCTGCTGCCCTGCACCGCTCCGCTGCATCGGGGGTACCACCTGCCGGTCACCTGCAGCCCCGGAGAGCCTGTCACCTTTGACCTGGACATCCGATTTCAACAGGTGTGTCTCCTAGAGTTATTTTCCCGCGACTCGTAGAATTCCACTTCGTTATTTGTTTGATTTACTTTTTATCTGTTAAAAAAAGTTTACACAAGGACTTGAATTCCCGCACCCTGGGAGGAAAGAAGGAAGTCGGAGAGGGAGGAAGGAGGAGAGAATTGCCTCTGATCTGTGTTGATTCAGTCTGTAAAATCCATAATGCAAGAGTAGGAAGGGTTGTGTTTTCCTCATCTCTCCCCGGAGTTCGCCGCCTTGCAGATCGGGGAACTGTCCCCAGAGTTCTTCTGCTCATCTTCATCTCGTTCTCCGTCTTCACAACAATAAATACCCTGTAGTTCGTGCCACCTCAAGGTACCTAGTGGCCGTGTATTCCAAGAAGTGTGACGGCACTTGGTGTCCAAGCCTTTCCACTAACCCTCGGCCTGCCGTGGACCGAGATGTTTATTTACAAGGCCCGCCGGGCCCGATAAGCCAGCGGAAGTGCGCTCCAGCTGCGCTCTTCAGTGTCCTTCAAGGGAAAACGCCACCTGGCCGGTCTCGCCTTCTCAGGAAGGACAAAGCCAGCGTCACAGTCCCCTAAGTTGGCTCGGTTGGAAAGTTACACGGCGTTTAGTATTTTACACGTCCACGTGCCAATGTGTGTGTCTGTGTGTCACGTGTGTGCACGCCCTGAACCACCAACGGCGCGTCAGAGGGCCTCTGCTCTCGGTTTCAGGTCAGCGACCCCGTGGCGGCGGAGTTCAGCTTGAACACCCGAATGTACCTGCTGTCCAAGAAGAGCCTCTGGCTGTCCGACGGATCCATGGGGTTTGGGCAGGAGAGCGATGTGGCTTTTGCAGAAGGTACGGCTTTGCAGACGGAGGCCCGCGCCGTGTGGTGCACACTGAGCTTTGCGTTGCTGGGATTGTGTTTAAGGGGGAACATTGTGCCCTCTTGTACAGTTCTGAGAACGTACCTGGGTTTCTATCACCGTGGCAGGGCTGGGTATGTGTCACTGGGTGATTTTGTTTCTGGAGAAGGGAATCTCTATTTTCCTTACCTCGGTGATTTTTGGAATAAGTTCGGTTTTTTTTTTCCTGAATGTATTTTCAAGTTTTACAAACTCAAATGTTGCAGCCACATGGGGTTGTCAGCGCCGCGGGGGCGGCGCTGTGGCTTTCCTGCACCTCCGGTCGGAATTCAGCAGGGAGTGTCCTTAAACCCCCTTTCCCAGTCAGACGAAGTTCATTCAGCTTTTTATTGATTTTTTAGTGTTAGCCTATAACACATTAGTCTGCATCTTGCCGACTAACTTATTTGTGTAAACTAGACTTTAACCATATGAGATAATACAGAGGTTAAGGTATAGCCGAGACTCGAGGTCATTGCCATGGCTGGCTGGTCACGGGAGAGCCAACACACGTTCTGCCCGCTGTGGTCATTCTGCAACACAGCCACACCTAAAGCCCGGGAGTGACCCAGATCCGGGAGCGGACACTAAAAGGTCTTTGACACTTGATGCCACCCTAAGAATAGAGGGAAGTTCTCCCTAGGGGCATCGTTGTCATCAGAAATTGCTCCCGGGGTCGCGTAGACCCGCCTCCCCACAGCCCCAGGATGACGCCCCCGCGCCTCTGTGCCAGGTGACGTCATCTACGGCCGCGTCATGGTGGACCCCGTGCAGAACCTGGGCGACTCCTTCCGCTGCAGCGTGGAGAAGGTGTTCCTGTGCGCAGGCGCCGACGGCTACGTCCCCAAGTACAGCCCGAAGGATGCGGAGTACGGCTGCCTGGCCGACTCGGCCTCGCTCCTGCACAGGTTCAAGATCGTGGTAAGTGCGGACTCCGCCGGCACGGAGGAGGTGCGTGCCGTGCGCGCCTCCTCCCACGACTGCGTTCTAGAACCGCCGCCCTGGAGAACCACCAGGGCAGCGGCTGAACAAAACTGTAGCTGAGGACACAAGGAGGAGCCACGGGGAGGCTGGCGGCGGGGCGGAGACACAGAGCGGCCGGTCCCCCGCCAGGGGCGTGGTTAAGGACAGGGAGGCGCCCTGGCCGGCGTGGCTCAGGTGGTTGCGCGTCATCCCACAAAGCGAAGAAGAGTGGAGGGTATCTTGGCTGTCCAGGGCCCCCAGAAGAGAAAGGGGTGCCCGCCCCACATGAGCCCAGCAGCCCAGAGCACCAGTGTCGAAAGGAGGGGCCCCCACAACAGGAGGCTATGATGTCAGCAGGGATTCCTGCCCGGCCGACCGAGGGCAGCCCCCCGTGAGGTGCCCCTTCAAAGGGCCCACGCGCAGACTCACTTGCTCACACTCTCCCGAAGCTCCAGTGAAGGGACAGGGACGTGTGGGAATCGTGTAGCTGCAGGACAGAGGCCAGAGAGACTGGGCTTTCGGAGACTGAAGTGTCGGCGGGCATCATTGTCCCCCACACAGCCAGCAGGTGCGGGGCGGGGCCAGCTGACACCTCCAGCCCCACCCAGCTCACCCATGTTTTTTCAAAAATGGCCAAAGGACCTGAACAGACCTTCTCCAAAGAGGACACGCAGGTGGCCAATAAACATATCAGAAGACGCTCAACGTCACTAACCACCAGGGAGATGCCAGTTAAAGCCACAGTGAGACATCACCTCACACCTGTCAGAATAGCCATCATCAGTACACCCACCAACGACAAGTGCTGGTGGGGACGTGGAGAAAACAGGAAAACTTAGAGATACCGAGAACGTTTGACGGTTTCCAAATCGGAGGGGGCCGGGGGAACGGGTGAGAAAGTGAAGGGATTGAGAGGTGCAAATCGGTGGTTACAGCACAGTCCCCGGGCTGTGAAGTGCAGCGCAGGCGACACAGTCAGTAACGCCGCCGTAGCTGCGTAGGGTGCCGCTGGGTGCTGGTCTCATGGGGCGCCGCTCTGTGCGTTACGTAAGTGCCTGACCTGCCTGCCGTGCCCTGGAACTGACACAACGGTGAATGTCGGCCGTAATGGAAAACCACATGTTTTTGATCGGGGTGAGGGCTCCGACCCAAACAGTGAACTGGGCACACGTTCAAAGTTAAGCCTTTTCCTCTTAACTTCAATACAACAGCATCTTCTCAGAGGAAACTGAACGGTGACGTTCTGTGGTTATTTGTACTTTCACGGCGCTCCCCGGACGGCACCCTGCGCTTGCCGAAGTCGGCGTTTCCCTCCTTGTCTTTTTTCCTCAAGGACAAAGCGCAGCCGGAGACTCAGGCCACGGGTTTTGGAAACATCCTGTTTAACGCCAAGCTGGCGGAGGACGACCCCGAAGCCGTCCTGTTGGTGAACCAGCCGGGATCCGATGGGTTTAAAGTGGACTCGACGCCCCTCTTCCAGGTGGGCCAGCGACCAGCTCACCCACGGTAGCTGCGGGACCGCCCGCAGGTCACCCAGCGCCTGAGCGCCTCGGCCGGCTCCGCGGCACACGCAGGGCAACCACAGCCAGCCCTGCCGGGCCCGGCGCACATCCCATAAACCCCAGCTGTTCTTATTATGTTAATGTGGTTTCTTAAGTCAGTGTGCACTGGAGGCCCTCGTTCAGCACAGAAGGAGTCCCAGTCTGATGACGGAACCGGCTTTTCTTACTCAAACGTTCCTGCCTGGAGACCCCTGGTGACCATTTCCATTAGAGTGGTCTCATGGGAGGTTCGGAATCCGTGAATCCCCGCCCTCAAGGACCTTGTGATCCAAAATTGAAAACTGTAACCCAGGGGAGACGGGGAAAGGGACACAGGGAGCAGACAAAAGGGACAGATTCAGAGATGGGGTCACACTGAGTCCTTGGGGAAGCTGCACTTTCTAGGACAGTTGTTGAAAAGTGAGCAGAATGGGTTGGAGCAATGTGTTGTCTTCAACCAAAAGAGAAAGTCTTTTTAAAAAGATTTTATTTATTTACTTTTAGAGAGGGGAAAGGAGGGAGAAAGAGAAGGAGGGAAACATCAATGTATGGTTGCCTCTTGTGCGCCCCCTACTGGGGACTGGGCCCACAACCCAGGCAGTTCTCTGACTGGGAATTGAACTAGTGACACTGTGGTTCACCGGCCGGCACTCAATCCACTAAGCCACACCAGCCAGGGCTAAGGAGAGAATCTTAAGGAGGCACATCTGTTAGGAAGAAGTGTGTATGTGTGTTTGTTTTCATTGTTACTGTCCACTCTCGAAGCATTTGTCCTCTTCTAAACCCCTCAGGCTCCAGAGAGCCGTCAGAAAATCCCTTCTTTCCACTGGTCCTGAAAAAGCAGAAACGTTTCCTCTGGTCTCCTGGGTAAATGTGCAGCAAGATGCACCAGAAACGAGTCCCGGGTCCCAGAGCCCTGAGTTCTAGTCCTGCCCCCGCCACTCACTGGTCTCATCATGGGTGACAGGGGGCGCATCCCTTAACCACCGAGTGTCGGTGGGAAGTCCGACGTCTGGAGCTCTCCCGGCGCGGACATGCTAGGGGGAGGGGGGGCAGGCGGCCGAATGCCTGCCCGCAGGCCCTCCCTTAACTGTGGCGCAGAGCACTCCGCAGAGACGCTTGCCCTCGCCGCCCGGCAGCGATGGGCCTCGGCGGATCAGTCCCGCAGCCCGACCACGTCGGCCGCAGCTCCTCCCGGAGACGCTCGGGACCCGGGTGGCACGGCTCTCGCCCGCCTGACGAGCTTGGCTGTGTCTTTCAGGTCGCGGTGGGCCGCGAGTGGTACATACACGCCATCTACACGGTGAGATCGAGAGACGGCGCCGCCGGCGGCATCGGCAAGAGGAGCGTGGAGCAGCAGCACCACTTGGTCGCCGCGGCCCCGGGCGGGGGGCGGAGGAGGGCCCGGCGCGCGCCCCCGCTGGTGTGGGAGATCGGGGCGGAAAACGGCCGGGGGACAGACATCCAGCACATCGCCCTGGACCGCGCCCGCGAGAAGCAGGTCCCCGAAGGAAGAGTCCCCGTGGACAGCGTGGTGCCTCGGGAGCCCCACGGCCCCCTCCCCGAGGCCGGCCTGGCCGTGGTCACGGGCGGCCTCACCGTGGGGCTGCTGGCCCTGGGCCTCAGCGCCATCGCCGCCGCCCTGCTGTGCCGGGGCCGGGGCCGGAGGAAGGAGGCCCCCCAGGGCTCGGGCAGCAGCAGGGAGCCCATGATGCCCCCGCAGAGCGGCCCCCACAGCGACAGCTCCGAGGTGTGATGGCCCCAGTGACACGCCCCCCGCTCCTCAAGTGCCTCCGACTTAAGACGCTAGAAACCCAAATGCTTCTGGAAGCGCAGAGGACCGGGGACGTGTGTGCCCGAGCTGCCTCCAGGAGCTGACTGGACTGCGCTTGCAGACTTAGAGTTCTGCCCGCTCTCACACCTCAGAGGACAGTGCGGGCCTCGGACCGCGTCCCTCCCCTGCCCGGGCAGCGCAGCCCCGAGCCCACACACGCACGCAGGGCTCGGGCAGCGAGGGACGGGCTCGTCCTCTGCACGGCGCGGTGCAGGTACTCACAGGTGCTGGCGGGCCTCTGGGACGCTCCAGAGGCTCGTGGTCGTTACGCACGCGAAGGTGCAATTATTGCACAGTTTCTGGTTGCATAACGGTTTGTTCCTGGGAGAGGCTCGGTGGGGAGTCTGGGGGCCTAGCACATACACTGGTGACAGCGACCAGCTCTCCACGAGGGGAAGGCAGGGAAGCACCCGGGCCAGGGAGACGCCGCCCCCGCCATCGCCCTCTCTACCCTGGGGGAGGGAGTGGAAGGGAGGCTAAGGGAAAGGAGTGCACTCACTTGTATTCGAATCGTTTCTTGTCTTTATCAGACCCTGCTTGTTTAACGTGCTCGTTTAGTTCTAGATTCACCCAAAGGAAACAGGTCACCTGGAGAAGAGATAGTCGAACAGAGGCTGCTCTGATCCGGTGCAAAGTGAGACACGGTGCTATGTACCTTGTTGGTGCTCAATATTTACAGGAACAGAGAGGGCTGCTGAGAGTTCGAGGACACAGAGGTGCCGTAGGGATAGATTTACATCCACACGACAACGCTCTTCAGTACCGAACCCACAGGTGACAGCGAGAACCGTCGGCAGGCGGAGGAAGAACATGTTTATTAAGAGAACGTGTCAGACCGAAGGGCTCCTGGCACACCCTGCACGGAACGAACAGGCAGGGTGACAGGTGACGCGGGAGGTCAGGCCTCAGAGTGGCGTCCTCGCTCAACCGCGTCGGCACTTCGGTTGGGCCGCAGGGCGTTACCGGGCCTCCCAACCCGCCTCCGCTGCACACCTGTCGCCCAGAGACGGTCTTGGTGGCGGCCAGCACCGTCGGTCACGTTCTTCTCCACCGAAAAGCCAGGCACAGTGTCTCTCCCTGGCACCTCCCGTTGAGTGACCGATGCACTGTGTCCCTCTAGGATCTAAGCATGTAATCCATGACACCGCGTACCGCGTTGAAAACCAAGGACCGGGCCCAGTGAACCTGCGTGCCGGAGCTCCCGTTCCTTCCTGGAAAACGTGCCCTTTCACCGAAGGCAGAAATCGTGGCTGGAAAGGGCCGACGCCCGCCCGCAGTTGGGTCAGCCGTGTTTGAAAGGCTGGTCAGGGTTCCGCACGCCACAGATACGGCCGGGGGAGGCGCAGGGGACCGTCCGCGCTGCCTGGAGCCGGTCACCTGCCGGCGTGGGGGCCCGTCTCATCTGCTGAGCCCCCTCGGGGAGACCAGGAGGATCCCCTGGGGCAGGGAGGGCGCTGGAAACTAACGCTTGCCGGTCCTCTTCCGGGCAGCTCTGCACCTCACGTTCAAAGTCTTCGTAAAGAACAGAGTAGACCCGTGGCTTTCAACCGTGCACTGCAGGACCGTTTAAAACACGCAACCCCTGACCCTTCAGTCAGGGCCACGGACCCCCTTCCCCTTCGATCGTCCAGTTAGACAGTGACAGCAGCCAATGAATCACAACTGTACCTATTTTTGGTCAGATCAGCAAAAAATATATTCTTGGGTGTGCCGCAGAATTTGAGTAATTAGTTTATGTGCCACGAGATGACAGAGGGTGAGCATCGCTGGAGAACGCTATGGTCCCCTTCCATTGGGTCACCCGCCACTCAGATCCCCCAAGGACTTACATGAATAGAAAGTACTGGCCCTGGCTGGTGTGGCTCAGTGGATTGAGCACTGGCCTGGGAACCAAAGGGTCGCTGGTTCAATTCCCAGTCAGGGCACACGCCTGGGTTGTAGGCCAGGTCCCCAGTAGGGGGCGGGAGAGGAAACCACACACTGATGTTTCTGTCCCTCTCTTTCTCCCCCCTCCCCTCTAAAAATAAATAATATCTTTAAAAAATAACAATAACCCCAGATGGAGGAATGTTAAAGTAACAGTAATAATGTGAAATACAGTGGCATTTAGATTTTAAAAGTCAGAAATTTGACTTCTGCTACTATTTTCAAATATTTAGTGTTGACTTAGAAACCAATTTAGTCTTTTAATAAGAAAAAAATATTTTTAAAGATGCTTATGTTTTGCAAATTTGAAATTTCTATAACTGTATTAATATGAAAGCAAGCATGTCACGGTTCTCTAAAACTCTCATCTTTCCTGGCCACGCCGGCAAGAATAAAACAACAGGAGCCAGCAGCTGTCTTCACTGACCCCTCGTCGAAGGGGGGGCACAAACCTTCCGGCAGTCCAGTTTGCCACGGCTTAGAAAGTGTGATTTGGCCGGAAACTACTCACTGCAGTTACCACACACACACACACACACACGCAGAGGCACACCTGAATATGAAAATAACCAAACATCTTTCATAAAAAGACCCTAAGAACATAGTTTTAACAGAAATGGCTCAGACGGAGATTTTCAACAAGGTCACTGTGAAAACACAGTCATGAGAGTTTCTTTGACATTCATTCAAAGGTTCGTGGGTTTTCTTAAGATGTTTTCCCTGAAGTCAATTTTGATGTCACCTGGTAATAATGTAGAAATTTTCAGAAAATATTCTCCACAGGTTCTAAGTGTCCCTTGCCATCTATTCCTCTTTATTTCCATATCCTTTCACGGTAAGAACAAAAGAATTTGGGTAGTTATTTTCCTTTGGATAAGAGATTTTAGGAGGGAAGTGTGTGGTGTGTTCCTACAGCTTTGAGTAGAAAGATTACACAGAACACTTAATTAAATTCACTGGGGTGATATTGTCTAATACATGTTTCAAGTGTACAATTCTATATTACATCATCTATATATTGAATTGTGTGTTCACCTCCCAAAACTTCTAAATAAGCAAAGAAAGCTGATACTCTCTCTTGAACCAAAGTTGATAAAACAAAATATGCTGACGTGAGATTCTCTCTTTTGATTTAATCTTGTTGGCAGAAAAATCCAAACATCGAATTTGCAGACTTGAAACAAGAAGTTTCGTTTCCCCATCGTTTAAAGTGCGTTCATTTCCTTTCCCTGATATTTGTGTGTGTGTTTTAGTGTCGTGTTCTAAAGAACAACAAAAACTCTTAAAACATCTTCCTCCCTGCCCTCCTCCTCTTCCTACTCTTTCTCCTCCCTCTCTGTCTCTCTCCCCCACATCTCTCTCTAAAATCAATGAAACCTGTCCTCGTGGAGGACTAAAACGTAAAAAATTGTGAGCCTAGGTGGGTCAGAAATGAGCGCTACACTCTCAGAGTCAGTATAATTCACTAAAAGACTCGCAGCCTGTGGACGGGTCAGAAATCCTGCCGATATAGTGCGGTTTCGTGGGCGGGGGAGAAGCTGAGAACCCCAGGCACAGCGCCCCTGCCGGCTGCGTTCCCGCGGCTGAGGTCTGCGGTGCCGGCCCGCGGGGGAGGGGGGCGCGGCGCGGCAGGCTGGGCGGGGCTACGAGGAGCGTGGGAGGGGAGCGTGCAGGGCGTGGGCAGTGTGTGTGCCCGCTCGCGTGCCTGCTGCCCCAGCCCCGGACACAGTGCGAAGCCCCGCCTTCCGGAACCCAAAGGTTTGGAACTGAAGCCAGAAAGGGAATGGAAGGCTCTATCCTCTCCGCTTCCCGCTCCCCGGAGTGCCCCCTAGACGGGGGCGTGGCCCCGAGGAAGCAGGTCTGCCTCGGGCAGCGGGGCAGGCGTACTGGGCGGTTCTCAACTTCCGAGGAAGCAGGGAGGGTTTCACAGCATGAGTCCAGGTGGCTGTGAGGCTGCGTCTATTAAAACCGGGGACAGTGAAACCAGGCGGGGGCCTCACGTAGAAGAAGCAACAGGAGAGCCCAGGCGGGGCTGCCTCAGCTCCCTGGGGAGTCAGAGAACAGGGGGCCTTGGGAACAGGTGCAGGGGATCAGCCTGGGAGGAGCTGCCGCTGCCCATTGCTCCGCTGGTTGCAAGTCTCCCGGGTCCCTTAGAGTTTAAGGGATGCAGGCCTGTGGGGGAGGGGAGGAGGGGAGGGGGAAGGTGCAGGCCAGCTCCTGGGAGTGGGAGGGAGAGCCAGCTGGTCCTTCCTCCTACAGCACAGGTGGCAAACACCAGGCCCTCCACCTTGTTTTATCCGCCCAGCACCTTGTTTCCACGCGGCCACAGTACTGAGTTTCTTGCCCCTAGTTAAGGAGCAGTTTCATTTATACAGTCCTAACATTACATTTGGTCCTTCAAAGGCAACTGGGAGGCTGATGTGGCCCCCAGTGAAAATGAGTTTGACACCCCTGTGACCTCAAGCTTTTAAGGGTGGCGATCTCAGCGGTGGATGTCAACAGAGGATTCAGCAGTTCTCCAGGTGTGTCCCTTGGGGGCGTGGCCTCCTCTGATTGGTTGGTTGGCAGGTCATTAGTCAATGCAGCTGGTCCAGCTCAGCCTGGGTATCTCCTACCCAGTTCGGCTGCTTTTTCCGGCCTGGAGCTGACACACCCGAGGCTGAGATGTTGTGTCCGGCAGGAAAGGCTAGTTTTGTCCCCTGCCAGGCACCTGGCTGTAAATCGCTCCACCCATGTGTCCCCGCTCTGTCTCATTTCTCTGTTCCACTTGCCAAGAAATTTTCCCAGCTTCCTACAAGGACTTTGGAGTCAAGCCTGGCTTTAAATCCTAACCCCACACCCACTGGCTGAAGGGCCTTGGACAGGGTATGTGAGCGCTGGTGAGCTCTCGTCTGCACGAGGAGGACGCATCTCAGTGTCCGTGAAGGCTGAGCACCATGCGACACAGCCGACATCAATAAATGGACACGAAGAAATCACAGGCCGTAGCTTGACACAGACCCCAAAGGAAAATTGCACCATAGCAACAAAGTAATCTCTGACAAAACAATTTTTAATATTTTAAAAAAGATTTTATTGATGTTAGAGAGAGGGGGAGGGAGAGAGAAACATCAATGAGTGGTTGCCTCTCATGCGCCCCCTACTGGGCTGGTCTGCAACCCAGGAATGTGCCCTGACTGGGAATGGAACCAGCGCCCATTTGACTCACAGGCCTGCACTCCATCCACTGAGCTACGCCAGCCAGGGCCACAACAATTTTTTCAATGCATCACATCTACAGTCTATGATTTCTTTATTTTTAACAGGGTTTTGGGGGGGGGTTGGAGGGGGATAGAGTTTACAAACAATCATCGATCAATGGTGGAATCAGCCGCGGAGTGAAACCGTCCACGGGGTGAGGACCTCCCCGTTAATTTTCCAAGGATTTGGAGGCAAGTGCTCTGGGTGGGGCCAGCCGGCAGGATGGGAGACAGAGAGCTGAGTGCAATCTGCCCCAGGCACACGCGTGTCTTTCTTACTTATTTTAAAGATTTTAAAGGGGAGGGAGAAAGAGGGAGAGAAACATCAGTGTGTGGTTGCCTCTCTAGCGCCCCCCACCAGGGACCTGGCCCGCAGCCCAGGCATGTGACCTGTCTGGGAAACGAACCGGAGACCCTTTGGTTCCCGGGCCGGACGCTCAATCCACTGAGCTACACCTGCTGTGGTCCGCACAGGCTTTTTAAAACGTGACAGTAAAACGCTTCCACCTGCTGAACAGAGGCAGGACACCTGTTCCCTGACACCTGAAATCTTTGGGTTTTCCGTTCCTAGCGGACTTGACGAGCAGCAGTGCTGCTCAGCAGCGGTAGGTGGCGCCAGAGACCGCGTTCTGCAGTCAAAGCTCTGCTAGTCGTTCCGCGACTGAGGCCGAATTCAACCTTGGGACCCCGCGGTTCCCTCCGGGGCCACGGGAACACCATTCTGGGCCTTGACTGAGTTTCTGGGACCCGAGAGAAGAAAATCAGTATTTGCTCGCGTAAGTTGATTTTCTGTTTTCTCACACTTGCCCTCCCACGTCCCAACTCCTACTGGCATTCGCTCCCCGGATCATTTTTGGTTGTCAAAGGGGTGATGTGGTGGTGAAGAACTCCGTTTCTCTTTCCGGTTTCCTGGGCGCTATTTGGGGCCGTCTATCTGTAGCACTTTAAGGAGTGAGTAGACCCCGGCCGGTGTGGCTCAGTGGATTGAGCGCAGGTTCCCGAACCAACGAGTCGCCGGTTCGACTCCCAATCAGGACCGACGCCTGGGGCGCACGAGAGGCAACCACACTTTGATGTTTCTTTCCCTCCCTCTCCTTCCCTCCCCTTCCCCTTCCTCTCTCTACAAATAGATAAAATTTAAAAAACTGAAATTATTTGAAACCCACATGTGAGCTTGGGCAGGCACTGCTCTTTCCCCTCCCACCCCACACTGAATTGCACACAAACGCACACACACAAAAAGCAGAGGTGAGTGATATAAATATTACTAAAAAAAATTCTGAGAAGGTGATGGAGGGGATGACATTGTAACCTGTCACTGCCCTCCCCAAAATTAAACGTGGCACCTTCGTAGGAGGCTGTATCGCTCTGTCAAGCACATCTGCTCTGTCGTCGGCCCCGTTGTTCTGCCAAACGGGAATCCAATGGAATCCTCTCTCTCTCTCCCAACCTTCTCCCACTTAGCAGTTCAGCCCTTGAACTTGGCTTCATCCTTTGGCAAAACAAAACCCTGTAGTTTTGTTCCTGGAGGAGGATGGGGACCGGGGCAGCTCTGCACAGCATGGGCTGGAAACAGGATTCTTCTGTGGTGTTGCAGGAGAATTCTGGGGACACACGCAGCAGGATTTTAAAGCCGTAGTGGGATTTCAAGATTCTCCCATGTTGTTGCACCACTTTCAGTGCTACTTCACACTTGCTGGTGGAAATAAGCCACAGCGAACTTACTTACAATAAAGTCTTTGCTTTTAAAAATAATGCTACCATGAATGTTTTGGTTACATGTCTCCTAGTGCACATCTATGAGCTTTTCTAGGTCCTAATATCAAGGCATTCATATTCAGAAATGGAATTAATGGATCTTATGTCCATGTTTACATAAAACATTGAGATATAAAATATCACTATACTCCGAACTTAGATTTCCCCAAACTTTAATGATGCTGAACAATTTTTGTGTGGCTATCTATAATTCATTGTTCCTGTTCTGATTTGCACACATGACTTTTGGTCTTTTTAGTTTTTCTTCTCTTTACTGATGGGTTGTCTTTATATACACGTATGTATACTTGGGAGGTATTCATACTTCCTCAATACTTATCTGTCTCGATCCTTGACAGTTACCTGAGTGGCAAATACATTCTCGTAGTTGTGGCTTATCTTTTCACCTTTTCAATGCTGTGTTTTAGATATATATTTATATTTATATGTATAACCTATCGACATTGGAGGCACCATTTCCCACATTTGCTTCGCTTATCTGTGGGGATCTCAAGTCGGAACAGATTTCTAGGGCTGCCACTTGGTGGGTTGAGGGGCACTGCAGACGGGCTGAGCTCCACGGGGCCGTCCCCTCTGCGGTCACTTCCACTGTCTCACACGTCCGCGCTCCTCTCCCAGCTGCCTAAGTCGACCGTGAGGACTCGGGGCCCTGGGGACGGGCCTGTGTGTGCATGGCCCCCCAAGCAGTGGGCTGCTTCACAACGGTCACACTGGAATTCTCTGTGGGGTCACTGCTTGTCTTGAGGGGTCCCCTCAGACTCCTCCAGAGATCCTTAGTCACCTGAGACGACCTGACATTTGAGTCGGAGGGAATAAACGACCCGTCCCGTTTGGAGTGGAAGAAGTTGGGATTCTTCAGGACGACAGGTTTTGTTCATTGAAAAGCCAGAATTAGAACCAGCTGCCCACATCCATTCCCATCCTTTCGTGCTTTGGAGCGGGGAGTGTCCAGGAACAGCTCAAGCCCTCTGCCCCGAGCAAAGGGGGAGGCCCTGGGTCCTAGGAGCAAACTCGCCCTCTGTCTCCCCAAAGACGCAGCCTTGCAGCCTTCCTGGGGAGGGACCCAGAGGCGCTGATCTCCATGAAAACGTGGCTGGCAGCCTGTCACCGCCAGGCCGAGCTCAGCGAGCCACTGAGAGGTCAGAGATGAAATGCAGCCCAGGAGGGCCTCCGCCTGCAACGGCAGGAGTGCGGCCCCCTCTCGGCCTCCTGTCCCAGAGAGGCCGCCCTGCCCCGGTGCTGGTCTGCAGGGAGCCATCGCCAAGCCCCCTCGCCAGCTCGCGCACAAGGACATCCACGTGACCTGTCAGGGCTGTCACGCTGGCCTGCACCCTGCACTGCAAGATGCGTGGCCACCCCAACCACCTGCACCCCAAGGAGGAGGTAAAATAAGGCCCTTCAACCGCAAGCTGGCCTCCTGAACCCCACGGCCCTGGGCCTCAGTCAAGTTTCCCTTTTGTTGAGAAGTGAAATAACAACAACTCCCCCAAGTTCACCCACTGGGCCGCTGCTGAGAGACAGAGCCGGGTTCCCGCTGTAGGGCGTAGGAGGCCCTGCCGGCCGCACGTGAAGATCTAGGAAAGACGGTCGCCCGGGAACAAGTCTCCTAAGTGTATTTGAGCAGAACCGGTGACGATGGCCGGGAAGCGACACTTCCGGAGCTGAGAAATTCTCCCGTGGACGGCAGCGCCGCCGCTCATCTCACGCGTCCCAACCGGAGGAGACGACGCTAGGGGGCCCCACGGACTTCGCTGGGGGCAGGTGCGAGCCGGCAGAGACGCACCCGACGGACGGACAGAGAGGAGCAGGACGGCCTGCCTTCGTGCAGACCGCGGGGCTGGGGGTGGGGGTGGGGCGGCAGGAACGGCCTTGCAGCGGCGTCACCGCAGGAAACCGCTCACGCAGGAGCGTCCCTGTGAGGGGTCCGCATGTGTCAGACACGCAGCATGACCCCGAAACCACTGAGGAGCGTGGGCGGGAAAGGGCCAAACGCCGCCTCCCAGCATCGCGCGCTGGGCTGCGGGCTGTTTGAAAATACTTAAGGGTCAAATGGTCTGTTTCGAGTGTCGGCTGTGACGTAACTTGCACGTACGAGTATCTTTAAGGAAGCGAGTGATCAGTAGCATATGTTTGGACAAAAATGTTCTACGTATTAGCTCAAGCACATACAGAAAAATTAAAAAGCCTATCTAAGCCTTTAATAAAACACTTATAAAATAATGTCATCTCCATAAAGTTTATTTTAAAAAACTGTTAAAAACTAACCGTACAGGAATATTTATTATATACTTAAAAAGTTTGCTCCCCATGTCGAAGGAAAATACATTAGCAACATCTTCCAAACACCATCTTTATAAAATTAAAACTTCTAGATGCTGAAATGCACTACAGTAGATTCTATAGTCCGCACTCTCGCCCGCAGGATCGGAGACCAGTCTCCCTGCGACCCGGCGCCCGGCGCGGCGGCTCGCGTACTGAAATCGGTGGCACGCGAGCATGTCGCACGGCCGCAGGCCTTCCGTAGAGCACACGCCGCACACTCGCTAACAGGGGCGTCCTCTCCGTTCCCGGCCAGGTGACGACTTCAGATAAGCGCTGGGCGTTCAGGACAAGCAGAAACACACCCCCTGCCTGTAAACATTCACCAAGAGCTTCCGGGGCAGCAGGAGGGACGGGGCAGGCCGGCCGGAGCGCCACCCGGAGGACGCCGCACCTGCCGGTATTGCTGAGAGTAGGTAGGTTCTGAAGGCAAACTGTCGCAAGCCTGACTTGTGTTTCTGCAGGAAAGTAGGTCTGCGTGGGTGTCTAGTCCAAAGACTGTGATAAGCACCGTTTTCACCGACTCAGAGGCGGAGTTAAACTCAGCGGCACACGCTTGATCGTCAATGTCGGAAACCAGAAGCAACTGCGGGTCTCCGGGCCCCTTCCGCGGACACGCGCGGGGCGCACGGACGCTGGCGGGGATCGCTCACGCGCACCGAGGGCAGCGGCCGCCGGGCCGCGTGCGACCCGTGAGTCTGAGGCACAACTGTTTCTTTTGTCCGTAGACGGTACGAGCAGATTTAAGGCTGTGTTCGGCTCTGAAGAGCTCCAGCTCCTCGTTAGTGTCCTTCCCACACACGCCACACGCACACAACTCGCAGGCTCGTGGGGGAGGTGAAAAGTCCCCACAGTTTTTAAATAGTATTCTCCATAAAATTCATTGTCGGGATATTTACACGGGGGAGTGTTCATAATTAAAACCATTTTTTAAAAATGCAATCATATTTTAAAACTCATACTTATCCCAGTTCCCCCAGGATTATCCTCATTCTCGTTTTCTGACTTCTGGCCCACCGCACATTGTCGGATTGTTCCCTGCGACCCTCAGGCAGTTTGGACGTCGCTCCGAAGGCCCGTACACACCACGCTCACTGCCACCCGCTCTGGGACAGGCCTGGCTGCAGGGGGAAGGGGGTGCCCGGCGTGGAAGGGTAACCGGGAAACCCGTCCGGCTGGGCGGGATAGCTCTCGAGCGCCGGGGCCGAGTGCACCTGCGGGGAGAGGACGTGCAGGTTAGCGGGGGCTGCCCCACCGGGCCCGCCCTGCAGCTTCGGGCGCCTCGGGTGGGAGGGAAGGAAGAACGGCCCGGCAAGATCAGCCTGCCCAGTCTCCCGAAATCGGTAAGGAGAGTTCAACTTCTTCTGAGGGTGGAGGTGCCCAGAAATGCCATTAAAATATTTAACGTTCTTTAAAAAAATAGGTTTTCTTAAAGTTCAGCTTAAAGTGTGAAACACAAGGCAAAATTTGTCCGTCATGTATAAGATTCCAATTGTAACCTCTTAAAACGGAGACTTGAAAGTATATAATGGCAGGAAGAACGCACGCAGATAAAGACATTCTAGCGCCTTTATCAGAAGGAGCAGAAGGCAAGAATGAGCTGCAGGTCTGGGGAGAATCCGCCAGCAAACCTGCAGACACGCCGCTAAGAGCCACCCTGCGCCAGCGTTGGGACAGCAGCGGTGGCGCGGAAGGTGCCCGCACGCGCCCCGGCTGCCGGCGCCGCCCGCTCACCTGCTGCAGCAGAGCCGACTGCGCCGCGGTGCCGTGCTGCAGGTCCTGCAGGGAGGGCTGCGCCGCGCCCTGGGAGAACCCGGGCACGCCCGGGAGGGACAGGAGGCCTGGGAACACGGAGCCGCCCGCAGCCTGGAGTCCGGACGACAAGCTGAAAGGGCGGGAACACAGGTCAGAACGCCGAGGGGACACGAAAGCTGCCGGTTCTGTGCTCGCCGCACGCGTGACAACACACCCTGGACTCTCTCTGCTGGGAGGAACCACAAAAGCCGGCCACTTACTCACACAGGATTACTTTGTTATAAAGCTTATCATTCTGAACTCCGCTACGCCTATGTTTCACATTGATTTATTAAATCCTTCTGTTTCATAGTCAAGGTAAATTACCAGATACAAATCCTAATACTGTCTGAGCAGGCATTCACATTTTATACATTTACCTTAACATGACTGAAGGTCCAAGAATGTTCTAAGCGCTGAAGTTTCAGCCAGGAAAACATAATTTAGCGCCACGGAGCATTTCTCCTCTGCCTTTCGTGTGACTGACTTAAGAATGAGACTAAATTGCAAGCTCGGTGGAGAATGGCCCCGTTCCCACACCGCCCACCTACCTGGCCTGCGCAACAAGAGCCGAGCTGAAGTTGGAGCTGAACGCCGAGGCGAAGCCGGGCAGGACGGGCGCCGGCGTGGTGGCGGTGACGGGCAGCGGGGCGACCGCGGTGACCGCGGAGGGCGCCTGCAGCCCCGCCAGCGAGGCGAGGGCGGGGGCCACGCCGGGCGTGTTGGAGACGGAGAAGCCCGGGTAGGGGGCGTTCGTGGATGACAGGGGCCCTTGGGCGACGGAGAAAAGCGAAGGGACGGCAGTGGACAAGTTCAGGGGGAAAGGCGCGGCCGAGACGGGCGCTGCGCCGGGGAGCCCTGAGAGCGCAGCCGCCGTGGAGCTGGGGTGAGGGGTCGCTACGGAGGTGACGGCCGCAGACGAGGTCGCTATCAGTGTCCCCGGGAGGGACACTGCGGGGCTGAGAGACGGGTTCCCTGTCAAAGGGAAGCTGCTGGTCAGCGAGGTAAAGGGAGGGAGCGCAGTGAACACGGGCGCGAGGGGAGCAGCAGGGCCGTGGGCCGCGAGGGCGACGGAGGCCAGGGGGTTGGAGACATTCACGGGCGCGCTCAGGCTGGGCAGCCCGGGCAGGGCAGGATTAAGGCAAGTAGGTAGGCTGATGGGCACCGACGTGGACGGGTACGCGTGGCCCAGCGCCCCGGACAAGCCTAAAGTGCCGTGAGAGGGGGTCACGGAGTGAGACGGGCCTTTGAAGGCGGAGGGGGTGGGGCTCGTGGGCTCCGTTTTGGTCACTGGGATGGGGGTCACGGCGGGGCCGGGCGGCACAGGCTCGGCGTGCGGGCCGTGCAGAAGCGGGGCTGAGGAGCTGGCGCCCCCGGGCCCCGAGCTGGAAGCTGGGGCTGGAGTCACTAAAGGGGACTGGACGGGCAGTGCCGGGGGCGAGGACGTGGAGGTGGCCACGGGGGAGGGCAGGCCTGGAAACACGGCCAGTCCCGGGGGGGCGGGCCCCTGGCGGGCGGGCAGGGCCGAGGGTGGGTAGCCCCTGCCCGGGGCCAGCGTAGGGGAATCTGAGTTGTGGTTGGGCAGCGAGGAGAGTGGGGCCAGCCCACTCGTGACAGCAGCGGGCCGCGCGGAGGAGTTGATTAAACTGGTGTCAGCGGACGTCAGGAAGCCTTTCAAAGCGGACAGAAGGGGACTGCTGACCCCGAGGGGGCACGCCACGCCGGGGGCGGCCCCGCCGGCGATCACAGAGTGGGGGGCGTGGGGCGCGCTGTGGGAGGCTGGCGGCAAGGGCAAGGGCAGACCTGCGAACACGGAAGACAAGGGCGCAGGGCCCGGGTTGCTGGTGGAAGCAGCCGTTGCGGGCGCGGCGAAGGGGAGGCTCACGAAGGGGGCAGACGTGGAAGCAAACGCTTCACTGGGGGCGGGAGGGGCCCGAGGGGCAGCAGCCACACAATGACCCGGCAGCGGAACGAGACCAGGAAAAACGGAA
Organism: Trachops cirrhosus; assembly: GCA_028533065.1. Classification (NCBI taxonomy): domain Eukaryota; kingdom Metazoa; phylum Chordata; class Mammalia; order Chiroptera; family Phyllostomidae; genus Trachops; species Trachops cirrhosus. Next base: position 700,118 of record CM052548.1, on the reverse strand, counting down.
GGAACGGGAGTGGACGTGGCACTGTGGACCGAAGTGACCGGGGCAGCCAGCAGGGAAGGGGTCCGGATGACGGTGGGGTTCGGCGCCAGCGGCGCAGGAGCGGCGGCAGAGACCTGCCCCGGGAACACAGGCAGGACGGTGCTCAGCAGGCTCAGCCCGGACCCGGGGGCGGCGGCCGACGCCGGCGGATGGCCTATTGCCTTGACTGGGGACACAGTGGGCACAGGAGTCGCTGCGGGTGTGGCGGGGTTAGACCCGTGCGGAGCGAAGAGCTGGCTTGCTGGGGCAGAAAAAGCTGTGGGAGAGAAAGCAAAAATTACTATCATGCTGAGATGTCAAGTTTTAAACCCAAATAGGTGCACAACCCGCTCTGCAGTAATTAACAAACACGGAAGACAATCGGTGACAGGTGCAGTGACATCGCCTCCCCCGTGCGAACTATGAGAGACCACGGCGGCAACGTCCAGCGCCAGGCTCCGGCAGGCCCGGCGCCTCCTCGACCCGCTCGGCGCAGCCCTCCGGGCACTGCGAGGCCTCGCCAGGCGGGCAGGGACTCCTCTCGTGGGTCCCGGTTTGTAACAATGCGGAGAACCTACTCTAACTGGACTGGCGTGGCTGCGCCGCCCTCCCCCTCCGTCCTTCCCAGCCACTTCCCGGGAGGACCAGCCACGCCCCCTCTCACGAGCTTTCACGACACCGCGCCCTGCTCGGCGGCTTCCGCCCTCCGCCGCACCGCGCCAGGCGCTCCGACTCGGTTTCCGGCCTGCGTGGTCAGCTCCTCTCCAGACACCCACGCCTGCTTAGCTCCACGCGGCTCGTCCTTGCAGCTCCCGCGGGGACGGGAGCCCTGTCCATCTGCACCCCTCAGACCCCCCGCGCCCAGCTCGGCACCCGGCACCCCGGCGCGGCCACCTCGACTCCAGCCCCGAGCCCACCGGAGGCCGCCTCCTTGAGACGTCCAGAATTTGCCGTAATACTTTTATTCTGACAAACCGTAAGTAACTAACCTAAGCAGTACCGGGGATGACCTGGCTGTCATCCCCCCAGAGCCCCCAGGGTGGCATGCACCCCCCTATGGATCCGTTGGGTGCCTGCCCGCAGTGGCATCGGTGCCAAGTGTGCCGGGTGTGCCCGGTGTTCCCGGTGTGCTGGGTGTGTCCGGTGTTTCCAGTGTGCCTGGTGTGCCCGGTGCACCCGGTGTTTCCAGCGTTTCCGGTGTGCTCAGTGTGCCCGGTATGCCCGGTGTTTCCGGTGTTGGGTGGGCCGGGTGTGTCTGGTGAGAGCGGAGGGCGCTCCTGCTGCAGTGACCGCCCGCCGAGGGATGGCCTCGCGGACAGAGGCTTAGGTTTGAAGCCCCTGCACAGTGAGGGCTCTTCGCTGCGCAGGTCCCGGGGCTGCGCTCCTCCCGGGGGAGGAGGGGGACCGCAGGGAACAGCCCAGACGTAACCCACGACACAAAGTGATGGCCAGAGGGCGTCGTGCGGGCCGGACAAATCCAACAGTTGCTTTAGAAAAGAAAAATGGCAAAAGAACTGAAAACCATAACATGTAAATACATAAACTTCAAACTCAAAAGGCCTTGAATCTGTACCATTCCATGCTATAAGCAGTAATTTAGTTTCAAGAAACTGAGAGTAGCTATCATTTTAGATTTAGAGTACACGTGAAAATAGATTTATACTTCCTTGGTATTTAATTTATTTCCTAAGAACTAGAGTCACAACAAATGTATAACTATTTCTGTGTGTGTAAATAATGTACAAAAACCAGTGTTGCTGGTTCAATTCCTGGCCAGGGCACATGCCTGGATTGCAGGCCAGGTCGACCCAGTAGGGGGCGCGAGCGAGACAACCACACAACCATGTCTCTCCCTCCCTCCCCCTCTCTAAAAATAAATGAATAAAATCGTAAAAAATAAGGAGCCATGACATGACCAGAGGTAAAAGGCCTATACTCAGAAAACTGTAAGTCGCTGATGAAAGACACAGAAGGTACAAATAAACAACAGCATTATGGGTAGAAAGAATCAACATTGCTAAAATGCCCATGCTAGCCAAAGCAGTTTACAGACTCAGTGCAAATCCTATCAAAATACCAATGGCGTTTTTCACAGAATTAGAACAAATAATCCTAAGATTTATATGAAATAATACAAAGACTCAGATTAACCGAAGCAATCTTGAGAGAGAATAAAGTTGGAGGTATCACGCTACCTGATATCAAACTATCCTATGAGGCTATAGTCATCAAAACTGCATGGTACTGGTACAAAAACTAAAATATAGATCAATGAACGAGAACACAGAGCTCAGAAATAAACCCGCACCTATATGGCCAATTAATCTATAACAAAGGAGGCAAGAATATGCAACGGGGTAACGGTCTCTTCAATAAATGATCTTGGGAAAGTAGACAAGTGCATGCAAAAGAACGAACTAGACCCTTTATTACGCCACATACAAGAAAAAACTCAAAATGGATTAAAGACTTAAGTGTCACGCCCAAACCCACAAAACTTCTAGAAAGAAACATAGACAGAAAACTCTTTGACATTGCTCTTACAAATACTTCTGGACATGTGTGCGTGGGCAAGAGAAGCAAAAGAAAAATACAACAAATGAGATTACGTCAAACTAAAATGTTTTCACAAGGTAAATCACCAACAGAATGAAAAGAGAACCTACTGAGTGGGAGAGCACACCCACCACACACACCCACTAAGTCACTAATGTCCAAAATGCACACGGAACTTACGCAACTTTGCACTAAAAAACAAACCACCCAGGTACAAACGGGCGGAGACACACTATAATGCACAGGTGATCTGTTATACTGCACACCTGAAACCTATATAATTTACTTACCAGTGTCACCACAAGAAGAAAGAAAATGGGCAGAAGACCTGAACAGATATTTCTCCAGAAAGCACACACGTAAAAAGATGCAGAAGGTCACCAGCCATCGGAGATGCAAAGTAAAATGACAATGAGAAATCTCCTCCACCTGTCAGAATGGCCACCATCAATACACCAACAACCAGTGCCAGCGAGGACGTGGAGAAAGGGGACCCTCGTGCACTGCCGGTGGGAGTGCAGATGGGTGCAGCCACTGTGGGAAGTGGTATGCAGTTACCTCAAAAAATTAAAAACAGATCTACCATGACCCAATAATGCTACTTCTGGGTATTTATCTGAAGAAATCCAAAACACTGATTCAAATATTGGGTTGGCCAAAAAATTCATTTGGTTTTTTCTGTAAGATAGCTGTAGTAGCATTTGAAACAATTTCGTTAGACTGTATTGTGTGGCATATCAGTGTGCGTGAAAAAAAATTATGAAAATTGGTGAATTTTTGTGCAGCCGTTTCAATATTGAAGATGGAAGAAAACACACAACACTGTTGGCATATTAAGCTTATTATTTCAAGGAAGGTAAAAACGCAACTGAAATGCAAAAAAAGAGACTCGTGCAGTGTGTGGAGAAGGGGCTGTGACTGACTGCGTGTGCCAAAAGTGGTTTGTGCAGTTTCGTGCTGGAGAGTTCTCGCTGGACGTGCTCCACGGTCAGTAGACCAGTTGAGGTTTACAGCAACCAAATCGAGACATTAATTGAGAACAATCAATGTTCTACCACATGAGACAGCTGACATACTCAAAATATCCAAATCAATAGTTATTGGTGAAAAGTGAAAAATGTGTCTTTTATCTTACGGAACGAACTAAATGGACTTTTTGGCCAACCCAACGGCACGTGCACCCTGTGTCCATCGCAGCACTGTGTCCAGCAGCCGGGGTGTCCACGGACAGAGGGGCGGGTAAAGAGGGTGTGGTGCAGCACAGTGGGACACCACTCAGCCATAAGCCCGAACACTGCCCTCAGTGACAGCGCGGACGGGCCTGGCGAGTATCGCGTTAAGTGTCAGGAATCAGAGAAAGACGAGCACCATGCGACTTCACTTCTCAGTGAATCTCAAACAGAGGAAGCGCACAGACAAGGCAGAGACAGACTCATGTGTGCCGGTAGCAAACCGGGGGTGGAGGGCGGAGGCTGGCGAAAAAGCGAGGGGACTGCGAAGTGAAGCCGCGTCGATACCAGGTCGTCGCGGGGACGCAGGCCCGGCACGGGGGCGTAGGCGGCCCCCCGCAGTGGCTGCTGCGTGCGCGGTGGCTGCCGGACTTAGCGGGGTCCCTCCGAAAGCTACATAAACGTCTAAACCGCTCTGCTCTGCACTTGAAACTAACACAATATTAAATGTCAACTGTAATCGCAAAACATTTTAAAAAGCACCTGCTTTTATTAAGACAGATTAAAGTAGTATCTGGTATAACATTTTTTTTCTCAGAAAGGCTTTTACCACCCTGTGTGTTTAAACCCAAAAGGAGATGAGGCTTCCAGGCCCACACAATGCACAGTGACCGGCTGCAATCCACACACGGCCCGACCGCGGTGAAAACTGCACACGCGACGCGAAAGCACGCGGTCACCTTTAAACCCAGCCAGCACCGCAGCCAGCACCGCGTTCCGGGCTGTCCGGGCGTGCGCACCCCGCCCACCCCTCCTGCCCTCCTTCAGCGAGTGAGTGACGCTCAGCTCGCTCCCGCGCTCCCCAGGGGCTTCCCCAGAGGCAGCCTCGGCACCCGCACTGCGGTCCGGCTGTCGCCAGGGGGCAGCAGCGGGGCAGACCGTCAAAGGGACACCAGGTCTGGCACTTACTTTGACTCTGTGCAGGTTTTGATGGATTGGAAAGGTCTTCGTTTTCTGTGAAAATAAAGAAAGAAAAGGCTGATCCTAGCTTTAGTCAGAATATTTACCACCATAGTAATAATCAGCGACTGGGGTCAATTAGAGAAAAACCCAGGAGTGTAGGTATACTGTGTTAGGAAAAGCAACGTGTGCCTATGGGGGGGGGATCAGCAAAGTCATGGTAGTAACTGTATGCAGAAGGACGGGATTATGAACGATCCACCCTTCCTGTGCCCCACCCCCCATTTCACCCCAACCAGGTTTTGAACGAGCACGGTTATCTTAAACACACATTCAAGAACCCCTTCTGGAAGGCTGGTGGCCTCAGTGTGCCACCCAGGAGGAAGAAAGTGCAGCCTGCCTGTGCCCGCTGACTGGACAGGTGGCCGCCCCTGGGCAGCGCTCTCGTGCGGCGCAGACTCCAGGGTGGGAGGCAGATGCTGCCATGGAGGACCCCCCGAGGGCCCTGCCCAGGGGCGGCGCTCTGCGTGAACAGGCCCTGTGCCCCAGCCTGAGTCGGCCTCTGGCCGAGGTCGTGCGGCTGACCAGCAGACACAGCCTCCTGCGCCCATCGCAGGAAAGGAAAGGGCCTGCCACCGTCAGTCACAGACACGGTGCAGAAAAGGGGACCGCTCGTGGCTTCACAGCAACCGCCCACGGAGCCGACAACACAACAGGCCTAACGTCCGAAGGGAACCCACAGCCCCACTTGAGTCTGAAAAAGAACATGTCTGGCTTAAGGAACCAGAACAGACAGACGCAGAGGGTATCGTCAGTGGAGACTCCGTGGAGGAGAGGAAGAGCCGTGAAACCCTGTGATGTAGACTCAGACACACACACACACACACACACGAAGGAAGACACAAGCAGAGAGGGTGAAGACTTTCAGATATAAAAATCTGACTCCAAATTAATAAATGCACAGAATGCTAAAGATTAGAAATAATATTACTTAAATTACTTAGGGAGGAACACATCCCATTATAAATGGCAAAAATGCAAAAAAAATGAATACATAAGCCACTCAGACAAATACAGCGCAAAATCAGAATACCAGAGAAAGAAGAACAGGGCAAAAGGCAGGAGTTAAAGGGGCAGTAAGAATCGAGCTTCCTAAGCTTCAGAGACCTCAGCTGTCACACCCAGAGGGCTTGCGGGCCGGGGCAGACTGGTGTGAGACACACACAGATGTCCTGGGGGGACAGCTGAGCTCGGAGACTGAAAACATCCCCGAGCTCCGGAGACCCGGAGACAAGGACACGTCTCCTGGAAGCTCACAGACAGCCACGGTTCTCATAAAATAAAATTAGCTGGGATTGGTTTCCCGACTGCAGCCCCACATAAGCGCCCTTTCTGAAGAAACTACTTAGCAAACTTTTATACTGTAAGAGAATGAGGCTGAACATTTCAGGACAGGACGTCAAAGAGCAGAAGAGCAGCGAGAAGCCGGAAGTCCAGGGGCAGAGACGAGAGAACGGGCAGTGTTCCAGCCACACGGACTCGGAGGGGGGAGGGGGCACGCGGGGGGAGGGGGCACGAGGTGGGGCGGGGGGGGGGTGCAGCTCAGCTGTCCCCAGTCTTCCTGTGCCGACAGCCATTCAGAATGCGAGAGCGCTCACTAGCAGTATTAACGATAAAACGTTTAAGGTGAAAGACTGATGCGACCGTGGATAAAAAATGAAATGCGAGAACTGAGAACAAATATTAACTTTTATGGTTGTTGGAAATTCCTATTCTCTCCCTCACTGGTTTAAATGAGAATCCATCTGAGTATAATCTGTAAGTCCAATAAACTAGCAAATAAACAAAATCCTAAGCAAATGAAAATAAAGATACAACCAAAATACCTTTGTAAAATAAAAAACAAGAAGAAACTAGAACAATATTACTACCCAATAAGGCCAAGGAAAAAAGAAATATTTTTATAGGAAAATATAACTGAGCTGACATTATTTTATACCTAGGAAACTCAAAACACTTTCAAGATTAAAGAAAAAAAAAAGAGCAAGTAATTAGTAATAAGTACCTAGACATGAAATATTTCATTTAAAATTGCAACAAAAAGTACTTCTGAAATCCCTCGAGACAAACCCAAGGCACAGACCCTGTAGCACGGAGAGCGGCCACGGCTCCCGACCCGACACGGACGGGGCCCGGGGAGAAAGAGGGCCCGACGCGGTGCAGACACACACGCGTGACTGACCCAGAGGACTCCATGCCAAAAAATGTCCGTCCTCCCAAGTTGGTCTGTAGCCACACGCACATAAATTTAACTGTGTGAATCGTATAAGATGATTTTTACGCTCAGAGGGAAGAAGAAATTTCCAAAAACAGAACAAAAGAAAACAGAGAGCACAGCTAGCGTCGGCAGACGCCAGAACACTCCGTAAACCTGCTGGTCGAGTCAGTGTGGTGTCCTCATACCCGAAAATAACTGGGATGCAACACAGCGTGGGGAAAACAGCATGTGTGGTGTCTCAAGCAGTGGGGAAAACAGGTCAGTGAATTATCTGGGTGAATGCCAATTCCAGACGGAACAGGACTCTCGTGAGACCGGGGTCCCCCAGGTCCCCCACGGTGACGAAGATCTGAACCAACACAACATGACCCCAGCTTCCCCTTCGCCACCTCCACGCGGCTACATAAAAACGTAAAATGCTAAAAGCAAGAGGCGCCATTAACAAGGGCAAGAAATAAAACGCTCTACTTTGCAGCCAGTGTTCCGCAGCCCCCATCAGTCAGAATACTCAGCTGCAAAAGAGAACCCTTCTGGCCAGTGAAAAAGGAAAAGAATTTATCAAATGCTGTTAAGTAATTTTGAGTCTCTGAGAAGGCAGAAAAAAAATAGGTTCTACCCCTACCCTACACAGATATAAAAATCAATGGCAGTGGGTAAAAAGCTACACATGAAAAAAGAATTACTATCAAAGTAATTAGAGAATAAGAGAATACAGATCATATTTCATACTGTCAGGATGGGGAAGGGTATCCTAGGCAAAAGATAAAACTCAGAAAAATCAAGTAACTAACAGCTAATCAAAATAAAAATCAAACTTCTGTTTAAAATATCAATGAAAATACAAGCTAAATAAACCCTACCAGATTGGTGTGAGTTAAAAACTGACAATACCCCATGTCAAAAAAGTGTGAAGAAACTGTACACTCACACACTCTCACTGTCACAGTCTTTTTGGAGAACAGCTTGGCAACATATAGAAACAAGATTTAGCCCTGGCTGGTGTGGCTCAGTGGAGCCTGCGAACCAAAGGGTCGCTGGTTTGATTCCCAGTCAGGGCACAGGCCTGGGCTGTGGGTCAGGTCCCCAGTGGGGGGCATGTGAGAGGCAACCACACATTGACGTTGCCTTTCTTTCTCCCTCCCTTCCCCTCTCTAAAAAATAAATAAAATCTTAAAAAAAAAAAAAAGAAATGAGATCGATACTTCATATCCCATTTTCCCACGAGGCCCAAGGAAAAAGGCCGAACTGGAAAGTGCCCCAGCGAGAGGTCAGGACCCTCCGAGCACCTCCTGACAAGACTGTCTTCCCCACTCGAGAGTTACTTCGCCCAGATGGTGACAGTCACTGGGTCAGTCACACGCTCACGAGAACGACTCTTCTGCGGCCTGCTCCTGTCTGCACACGTGGGCCGAGCACCCTCAGCGGACCACGGGCCGGCAGTCGGCGCGCCCCCTGCTGCGACCCCTCCCCACCAGCCGCGCCCGCCCAGTCAGTGTGCGTGTGTGCGTGTGCGAGCCACGTGCTCCGCCCGCCGACAGCCCCCCGGTTTACCTGCTCCGGCTGGGTTAGGGGTGTACGCAGGCGGAGGGGGCACGCCCGGAGCGATGACACTGGCTAACGGCACCAGACCTGCATTGTTGTAAGCACCTAAAATTAAAACGTAAAAGAAAAAACATATAATTTGGTTGCTTTTTGTGGCCAAGAGACCCAACTGTATTAGTGCACCTACTAATTTATTTTTGCATCTGCTACACGGCAGAGGGCAGAGCTGCTCCGGGCGCAGGCTCGCCGAGCAGCCCAGGCAGGGCAGAGCCCGCGCGCTCGGCCGTTCAGGTGAAGGGCTCAGTGGTGCCTTTAAACACCAGCTGTCGGAAGGGGATCCGAGATGATGCACCGGAGAGACCCACGACAGTCGGTGACAGTTAACGATGACCTGTAACTTACTCATCAGTAGGAGAACGTGCTCAACACGCTGCCTGCTGCACGGCTGTGGACCAGGCACCGCCGCTGACGGGAAGTCACGGCTGAGCACGTGTCTAAGAGCTCAAGCTTCCCAACAACACACGCCCCCCCGTCCCCCTTCAGTGGTGAGAGCACAAGGAACCCACGGGAACCGCGACGGAGTCCTTACTTGGTGTGATAGTTGCGTGGGGCCGGCACGGAGGTATCGGGTAAGGAACGGGCCTGTGCGGATTGTACGTGGAAGGAGGCTGGACGAGGGACAAAGCGCAGCGGTTAGGAGAAAGCCCAGGCTGGTCTGCCGGCAAAACAAGACCCAGCCTGGTTCGAAACACCCGTGCTGAGGCTGAGCACGCCCCGAAGAGCTGACTGCGGGACCAGCACGTGGCACACAGAAGGAACACGCCTGTGCTTTAAAGACACGGGGTTCCTGCACAACTGCAGAGGCAGATCCGGCCAGAGCTGCGTGAGGTCTGCCTCTGCTTCAGCGCCGGGTCACCTCCCGACGGGTGGGACTGCGCTAACCAGCACGCATCCGCCTGACCTGCCCAGTTCAGTCCAAGAGCCCCTCTCCTCCTCTGCAACACAGGAAACCCACTAGAGCTTTGCAGCTTCAGCCCACCAGGAACCTCCAAAATCTCCTCAACTCACTAGGAACTCATCTTAGCATTCTTACCCTCCCTTCTCCTCTTGGGAGGAAAAAAAACTTTCCTTTAGCATTGGGCATTCTGACAAATCCAGCAGAATGCAGACTGGAATTATGAATTCAGCATTTCAGTCTTTTTGCCTTTGAAGTCCACAGATCTTTTATATCTTTGATGGCATTTATATAAACAACAAAGAACAGTAAAAGAATCGCTCTCTAGCCCTGACTGGCGTGGCTCGGTAGGCTGAGCACCGTCCCGAAAAGTGAAAGCACGCAGGTGCAGTCCCGGGCCAGGGGACGCGCCTGGGCTGCAGGTCTGGTCCCCCGCCGGGACGCGTGCGAGGCAGCCCACCGCTGTTTCTCTCTCCCTTTTTCTCTCTTCCTTCCCCTCTTTCTAAAAATAAATAGAATCTTAAAAAGCAAAAAAAAAAAGAACTGGTCTCTAAAGAACCAGCGCTGAGCCAAACACTGTACTCTCAATGACACACACACGCTCACAGCCGTCCCCTCGGGGCAGAGGCCCCGTGACAGCTGAGGACCCAGACCCTCCGTGGCTCCCGGGGCGGCGGTCCGCACGGCGGCCATTTTGCTGTGAACACCTGCCACGCGAGTCCTCACCGGGCGGCTGTGTGCAGGCCCACGGCCCTGCACCGCCCGTGACCCCCACCCGCCAGGCGGTCCTCTGTCCGGTCTGCAGTCCACCAGTCACCACCACCCCTGGGACACTCTCGACCCGCCGGCTCTGTCCTGCTTCCCTGACACTAACACCGATCGGCCACACCGCGGCCTCCGGTACAGTGAACTCCACACTCCAGACTCCGAGCAAACAGCTAAACGTGGCTGGAGAAGAAAAATAAAAATGAGCTGTTTCCACTTTAACGCGAAACATCAAATTCAGAGGGCCCTCGGTGCCGCCGCGTGGGACCGCTGCGCGCTGCGGTTTCCCCCGTATTTCGAACGTCACGACACAGAACTCGGCCGAGGCCGTGAAGAGACAGAGTCGGGAGCCGTTTCTTCTCCACGCTCGGCACCTACTGGTTTGGACGGTCCGAGGATCCGCGCGGCGATCCCTTTGCCTTCACTGGTACATTCCTCACCATCTTTTTTCAAAGGGGTTCCCTGTTTTAAAAAGAAAATTAAATTTGAAAAACCATAATTGAGACATAAAAACCCAGAGCAAAACCCCAACCCGACCGACCCCTCCCCTCACTGCAGAGGCGTCTCTCGTCACAGGGCACTGTCCCTTCTGCGCGCTTCTGCCATCGCAGGCGGCCCCCCAGCCGCAGCGAGCTCACGGCTCGCTTCGCTGAGGTGGCCCGGAGCTGCCCCCGTGCACCTCAGCTGTCCACCTGGGCTCCAGTGAAGGGAAGGGCTGAACCCGGCCGGCACTTGAAGACTGGCTTCCGGACCCCGCCCGCCCCGGATGCGCGACCCTGGCAAGGCGGCACCCGCGCCACCCCGCGCCACGGCGCCTCCCACACACCACACACGTGAAGACGAGAGAAGAGCGGGAGGCGGCCTGCTCCGGCTTCCTCCTCCACAGCAGGCGCTCCCGGGAGTGACTGCCAATGCGACGGCTCGCAGACCACTCAAAGAATCAGAGCACCCCCTTACAGCGGAAACCAGACGGCGAGAGAAGGTGTGCTCTGCGAGCGTTACGTGTGACAGCTCACACTGCACAAGGGCGAGTGAGGCCGCACTTTACAGAAACGCTTTAATGTAGTTCACACGTAAACCTTCAACCTGCCGATTAAGTTGCTGACACCGTAAAATTCCTTTCTTTTGTAGCAGCCCCATCAACTGGCACTTCCTTTAAATACGAGAACTATGCTGAAGCTCACACTCAGCCACAGGAAGTTTCAAAGACGTCATAAAAGTATGCTCACCGGGAAAACTCCATTAATGCGGCTCGGCTTCCCTTTGGGATACGGGTTTCCTGGGATCGTCCCACAGGAAGATATCATAGCGTGAGGAGCTTTGCAGCCTCCCTTGAAAGCCTACAACGTGAAAAGGAGAGGGCGGTTAAAATAAAGAGTCCGGGCCCCGGCTCCGAAAGCCCCTGCTGAGACCACGGTTTGCGGACCAGCCGCACGTTCAGCCCGTTCCTGCGTCGGTCAGCATTGACGGCGGGGGCCTGACCAGGCCTAAGAAGCAGCATCAGTTCACTTAAATGGAATTATTAATAAAGGTAACATAGTACTTTTAACATCGCAACCAGCAGACTCCTATACAAAGACATCCTCACAATGCACCTGGCAAACTGTGTGCAAAACAGTCTGTTAACTACTGAGTATGTCCCATTTCCCTGATGACCAAGAAATGACATTGTCCAACTCTACAAACTACCAGATACAGGGTTCAAAACAGTGGTTTAAAGGGATGCTCAAGAATGTAGTGCGAACTTCAACATCATGAAAAAGGACAGAGAAACCACAGAAAATAACCAGACAGAAATGAAGGATACACTAATTGAAATGAATACATTATAGGGAATCAACCGTAGAGGAGACGAAGCCAAGAATTAAACAGGCAATTTGGAATACAAGGAAGTAAAAACACCCAATCAGAACAGCAAGGAAAGAATATCCCCTGCCAAAAAACATGTAAGGAGCTTCTGGGATAACCTCGAGCATACCAACATCAGCATTATGAGGGTGCAGGAAGGAGAAGAGAAAGAGGGAGAAACTGAAAACCTATTTAAAATAACAATGACACAAAACTTCCCTCACCTGGTGAAGGAAACAGACACACAAGTCCAGCAAGTGCAGAGAGCCCTAAACAATGTGGACCCAAAGAGGCCCCCACCAAGCCATGAAAATTAAGGCGCAGCCCTGGCTGGTGTGGCTCAGTGGATGGAGCGCGGGCTTAAGAACTACAGCGTTGCCAGTCTGACTCCCAGTCAGGGCACAGGCCTGGGTTGGGGGCCTGGTCCCCATAGGGGGCGTGTGAGAGGCAACCACACAGTGATGTTTCTCTCCCTCTCTCTCCCCCTCCCTTCCCCTAACAATAAATAAATAAAATCTTTTCAAAAAATATTTTAAAAAAATTAAGATACAAAAAGTTAAAGACAAAAAGAGAATCTTAAAAGCAGCAAGAGAAAAGCAGTCAGTTACCTACAAAGGAGTTCCCATAAGCCTGCCAGCTGATTTCTCCACAGATACTTTGCAGGCAAGAAGGGCCTGGCATGAAATAGTCGAAGTGATGAAACGCAGACACCTACAGCTGAGACCGCTCTACCCAGCAAAGCTGTCGTTTAGAATCGAAGGACAGACAAAGAGCTTCCCAGGCAAGAAAAAGCTAAAAGAGTTCCTCACCAACAGAGCAGTATTACAGGAAATGTTAATAGGTCTTTACAAGGAAGAAAAAAGGGATAAAAATATGAATAATAAAATGGCAGTAAGTATATGTCTGTCGACAATTGAATCTAAAAAACAAAACAAACAAGCAGAACAGAGCAGACTCACAGATACAGAGGACACTTTGGCGGGTGCCAGACGGGAGGGGCATTTGGGTCCCGGGTGAGGAAGGTGAAGGGATAAGAAGAACCAGTTGGCAGTCACAGAGCAGTCACGGGGACGTGAGTACAGCGCAGGGGACACAGCAACAGTGTAACAACTACGTGTGGTGCCAGGTGGGTGGGAGATCCGTCGGCGTGATCCTCAGTAAGTGCCACAAATGTCTCCCCACTGGGGCGCACACCTGACACTCATGTGCTCTATGTGAACTGTAACTGAAAGGAAGAGACGACTAAAGAGGAAAAAGAAGTGTGGGCGCAGACACTGCGTCTGCCGCTGTAATCTCTGCCCAAGGAAAGGCTCTCTAGTCTCCCTGGGCTGAGGAGGGGGCGCCCGCGTCCAGCAGGGCGGGGCTGCCAGGCCCTCGCCCGCTCTGGCAGGTTCGTCATCACTGTTCGGTTCCGGCCGTCAGAGTCCTAAGAAGTGACCACCGAGATGACCCGTCACGTTTTCCAGGCTTGGACCAGCGCTGCTTCTCCCACCCTTAGAGACTTTAATTAGTAAACTGGGATTCGCTGTATTATTCTTCTGTCATGAGTCTGATTAATACTTTAAAGTTTAAGCACAAGGCAAATTCAAAAAGTCAAGTCCCTAAATCCATGCAGTCAAAGACACACGCTCAGAGCCCTGGCAAAGCCACAACGGGACGGAGTCAGCCCGGCGGCAGGCTCAGGCCGGGGCCGCCCGGTCTTGGCCGCGGCGCCCCCCGCTCGGCGCGGCGACTCCCCGCCGCTCACACGGGAGCAGGGCCGGCGCCCCTTCCTCCCCAGCCCCCGGGAACCGCCCCGCGCCGCTCACACGGCCGCCGCGAGGCTCACCTGTTCAAGTACTCTCTTGCACCGCTTCTTCTCAGACATGTTGATCCTGAACAAATCTTCGATGGGACGAGAATTCTGGGCATCGACGATGTTTCTACAGAAGAAATACAACCGAGCTTTTCACACAGGCCAGCAGCTTTCGTTTACAGCCCAAACACATCTGAGTGAGCTTCTTCTCCACGACAGAGAGAAGCTGACTCAGTGGTGACTCCAGATAGCACGGTGTATAAAGATGTAAGTGTAAGCGCAGAGACCTGTCTGTTACCTCGAAGTAGCAGGACGACACTGTAAGCCCAGTTCACTGTTCCGAGACCCCTGAAAGCACACCGTCGGTGAGCGTCAGGAGAGCTCGGCAACAGGGCAAGCCCACGCGTCCAGTGCGTAAAAACCATGACTGGCCCCAAGACGAGGTTCCTCCTGGGCTAGTTTTAGTTGTGTGTTTTGGGGATGTCCGTACGTGTGCAGGGACTTGAAAAGGCATGTGCTGTAAACCACTGACGGGCTCGCTCATTACCCAGAGGAGCAGGCGCCTCCCCCGTGAGCCCCTCCGTGAGCGCGCTTGCATCCTGTGACCGTTTACCCAACGCTGTGCTAGGTGCTCGTGCAGATCCTACGGTCCTTCAAGTTCACACACCTGCTAAGTAGGTGCGGTCCTTATTTTGACAATTGAGGAAAATAAAGTCCAGAAACAGTAAGCACATATTAAGCACCCCCTCAAAAAATACGTTGTCGGAACGTGGCAGAACTTACCCAGCTATAAATCCTACGGCTACATCAATGAGCCTTTCAGCTATTCACAGTAGGAGGCACGGCAAGTCATTAATATGCAGACAAACCCAAATAAATAATTACACTTGGTAAGTCCCACTATTCCGTAAGTTACAATCATGCGTGATAAGCACGGCAGATATTCTGGTACCAGAATTCACCTTTACGCTTTCACAGATTCTACTGGAGTTCCATGCCCTAATATAAACCTGACACAGTAACACTGAGTTGAAAGACACTTCAGGAGCCCTCCGAACCCCTCCAGCGAGGCAAACAGAAACAGAAGCACTCACGAAGCTAAGAGCTCCAGGGCAACCAGTTTGTCCTTGCTGAAGGTGAAACAGTTCAGTATGTTGACCACTTCTGCTGGGTGAACGGCCACCATTTTCTGTTAACGTAAAAGATCATCTTAATTTCAACCTGAGACATTTTCAAACCAGAAATTAACATTTTGGGGGAATGGAGAGTTCATGTTCGTAACACAGATATTTGAGGTGAAGTCTGCTGACTCAGAAGCAAGCCCCAACCAGCGTGGAAGTTACACTCCGGCCTCTCAGTGTCTCCGTGGAGACCGCGTTCCCCCGTGCCCTTGGTGACCCACACTTCCCAGCGTTCCGTCTAGGGGACGACACGCAGCCGTACCACGTCCCCAGAAATGTCTCCCTGCCTCTGACGAGCAGGCGGGCGATCTGGCCAGTTCTCGGGTGCATGTTACGGGTGGCGGGGACTTGAAAGCAAAGCCGATGTCAGATCAGCTGGAAGCAACGCCCAGTAGATTCCCAAGGGAGCAGTGATTCCCAGTATTTTAGCTCACCCACCACCAAGAGAACTGGTAAAACTGTATGCCCCCTTGCATATTTGTAAACCGACATCTAAAAAATTACCAGAAGTTTAAATATCTGCAAAAGATTGATTTCCTTATACATTTATTATATATTTGTAAAAGCCTTAGATACTGATTCAGCTCATTCACGAAAATGTATTACATAACCTAATTGTCAAAGTCAGTCTTCGGTGTGAAAAAATACCATCAGACTTTGTCAGAAGAGGCTGCACTTAATTTCATTCAAACAAATCCATTTCGCTGTGCCTATGTAGTCTTCTCGGCTCTGAACTTGAAGTCTAAGGCAAGCAGACAGGCAGGCAGCCTTGACCTTTGTCCCAGGCTTGCTGGCTGGTAGAACGAGCCAGACCAGTGCTCCCTACAGAGGTCTCCACTCTGCTCTCCCCCTCAGGGCACCCCTGGCCTCTCTGGCCCTTGGGGAAAGAGCCTCACCCCCAGGCGATGGGTGGCAGGCAAGAGAGCCCACTGTTTGCAAGGTAGAACAGCAGCAATTGTTAAAAAGAAGCACCAACAGACCCAGACACTTTCTCAGGCAAGTTCGTTTAGGAGTTAAGGATCCGCAGACTCCAAGAGCCACCCATGCCGGACAATCTACAAAGTCACCCCGCACAGCCGGATGCCACCGGAACACAGATGCCTCTGCTCTGCGAGGCTCCGGACTGTGTGGCTCACGGCGACCACGGGGCCCCCGTGCCCATTCAAATGAAGATTCACTAAAAACACAGCTCCTCAGGCAGCCCGGACATATTCTAAGTGCTCAAAGCCACACGGAGCCCGGGTTCCCGTACCAGGCAGTGCGCTCACAAAACACCTCTGCCACCGCCAGGAGTCCGTTTGGGCGCTGGTCCAGGGAATGGCAGCGCACGGCCGTCTGGCTGCTCTTCCAAGACCGAACGCAAAGGGAGAGGATGCCCAAAAGCAGCAGGGCAGCAGGACTTAAAAGTGCAAATTCTTTGTTTTGCTTGCCTATAAATACTTTCTCCTCCAGTTGGCCAGTTAAGAACGGATGGTGTTTGGCCTTAGAAGAACAGTGTGCAGTCTAATAGCGCAGCGCACACAATTTGAACTCTGCATTAGGAAAAGGACGTCACTTACGTGTTGTAGAGCCTTCATGGCCTTCAGCTGCGGTTCAGCCCAGGAGAAGTATCGCAGCAAATCGACCACCTGCAGCAAAGGAGGAATTGAGCGCTGACGACGTGGGTTTGGAGGCGTCTCTGCCACGTTCACCCCGGCATCCGAGTCCCTATCGGGGCGTGCCCCTGGGCCCCAGGCGTGGGGGCACCTAGGGCATGCACTGCGTTCCCAGAGGGGCCACATGCCGCTGCTCAAATTCAACCCAACCAAAGTAGATCTGGTGACAACCCACCGCCGTGCGGGCACAAGCCCAGTTTCAAACAGCTGCGCGGCCACGTGAGAGCGAGTGGCTCCCGAAGCAGAGAGCGAGGACACAGCGCGGCCGTCCCCACAGCGAGTCCCGGGCAGCACCGGCCAAGAGCCGAGTGGGACACAGAGACAAGCAAGCCCTGCTCGGAGACAGAACGTCAGCCCAAGGACCGAGGACGCGCGGTGGTACCTTGGCACTTGTTAAGTCGTCTGCAGCGCGTGACGCGCGCCAGAGCGGAGGAGGGCCGAACGGCGAAGCACGTGCCCTCGCGGGGCGGCACCACGACCCACACGTCCTAGCAAAAGCGACCCGTCCCGAGCAAGCCCGTGTGCTACAACATTCCTCCTCCTCGAAATGCAAGGAGCACAGGGCTTGATGGGTTCTGGGACCAGCGAGTACCGAGGTGTGACCGCGGCGTGAGCGGAGAACTTTAACCTTCGGTGAGGAGTGGCGGTCTCCGTCACTCACAGGAGGGTGCTCCGTGGTCAGCGCGGTCCACTAACCTGTTCTTCCACTCGAACCTGGAGGCCACAACGGCACATCCACAACACAGACCCCCCCAAAAACGCAGGGCTCCCCAAGAGTCGCTCTGAACGGCGGGACGCTCTGAGCACGCGGGCGGCCAGGCCTCCTCCCTCCACCACCAGTGGCCGTCGGCCAAACGAGGGGGCAAGAGTGACAGCTCGTAGGTGAGCAAGGCACCAATATCACACCACAGTCTCTCTGTAAGGTCACTACTGCCCCGGTTAAAAGCCTCCAAGACACTCCAGGAAAAAAAAAGGCTCAAAAGGACAGAATAACGTAATAAAATCTGGGTTAATGAATTATGTTACTGTGAGTTCCTGAAAGTAGGTCTCAATTATTCTACAAAACAAGGTTAATGCTAGAAACTGGAGTGACGTATTCGAGAAAAAAATACTTTTGTTCCTTATAAAGAGACACAACGGCAAACAAGTATCACGTGTACTTTCCAGGTAACTGTCGAGAGCGCGCTGTCTGTCCTTACTTCTGCAGGACTGTTTTTACTGTGCCGTACCTGCTACCTGGGACTTGACCAGCCACAAAACTTCACAAACCACCAAGTCTGGCACAGAAAGAACCTTCACTCCAGAAAGTAGGCTTAAAGGTCACACCTGTGGAAAGTGCTTAATAAACTTGACCATGACTTTAGCGAGGTGGAACAACCACCGAGAAGTTCTGCAGAAATTTCCCATGTGCACGCGCGCGCACACACCCACACACACACACACACACACAAGAAGGGAGGAAAGGCTATTCCCCGTGAGAAATTATCCTTTCAAAACTTTTTAATTTTTAGAAAGCACAAGGTGATCCTGAAAAGTAGCGGCTGAAGAACACGCGAAACGGCACGGGGGCGGCCCAGAGCGGCTCTGGGAATTGGGGGAGCCCCACCGGCTGCAGCTGCCGCCTTCCTGCTCCTGCTCCTGCTCCTGCCCCGGCCATCCCGAGCCACAGACCCACAGTCGGGGACGGGCGCGGTCACTGACTCAGTCCCCGTCTGCGTTCCCGCCCTCTCCCGGGACCCTGCTCCAGGACCGCACCACCACTGCCGCCCCGCTTCGCCATCCCGCATTTCCCGAGTGTCCCTCCCAATTCATTCAGGGGGCCCGTGTGTGTGTGTGTGTGTGTGTGTGTGTGTGTGTGTGTGTGTGCACGCTTCTGTGTGCTTCTGAACGCAAACTCTCCCAAAAGTGAGGTGAACAGTTTTCACCACACTGCCACCGGTCTTCTGGCAGCTACAGAAACTACTTATTAGACACTGTATTTCTTTCCTCATTGTTAAATTTTTACCTAGTGGCTTCACATAAGAAAATATTTCATCATTTAAGTTTTCTTTTATAACGTGGTGAGTTTTGCAATTATTGACTTATAAATTCTATGCAGATCTGAGCACGTTTGCCACTAGAAGTTTAGACATTTATGTACGTGCTGTGCCCAGAGTGAAAAACACTTTAACTACATTTTTTAGACGCTGCATTTTAAAATCATGTTAGCATAGGACATTGTGGCGCAAAAGGGTACACCTAAAATACCTGAACTATAAATTCTGTAACATTTTCTACCAAAACTGAAAGCTCCTCAAGTTCCTGAGTAAGTACAGCAGCAAAGCAAAGCGATTCTGACCCTGACCGGCAGGGAAGCAGACATGAGCCAGAACACACTTTACAGGGACGAAAGGCTTTCGGTCACACAGAGGAGTGAGCACCTGTTCACTGGAGAAGTACCCGTGCACGTACTCGATCGCCTTTAGCTTGTACTCTGTGAGAACAGCCTGCAAAACACAGAAAAACCGCATTAGCACATGTGAACAGAACAGCAGTGTCCACACAGCAAGAATGCCCTCCCTTCAATGACAGTCGGGACTGCCTGCAGACCTACCGTGACACCGGGACTACGTTACCTGGTTTCAACCGACCCACACTGACGAAGTCTGAGGGTAACTTTTAAAAACCAGGGGGAACGCTCATCCTCAGATGTGCCTGCATTTTCATCCCATCTTAACAGACTAAGACAATATCGAAGCATCTAATTAATTATCTGGCACAGACAGCAAAAGACGTTTGCATTGCAAACCAGAAGTAACGACTCAAGCGGCTATCTTGTGTGGACGTGATCTTCATCTGGGAACAACTTGCTGTTCCCCATTAGTATTTACTGTGTGATCTTCGCACAACTTAGCAGAGAATATGCAAAGTGACACCCTGTGGCTTCCAGCAGTAGAAAGCTACTGGTCCATCTGAACGTGCAAATTATTTTCTCATCAACAGTAGTTAAATATCAGCTGAGGAACAAGTTGTGGCAAACTCCAAATACAGAGTTAGCAAGCTCACATCTGATTGTAAATCTTAATTGGACAAACTGGGTTTGCAAAATCAGACGTTTCGTTCAAAAAAGAACTTTCAATATCACTGAATATGTAAATTCCACCTCACATGCAAATTTGAAAAGAAAAATGCTTTATAAAGAATGAGAAAAATACACCATTTGGCCTAACAGAAAATGAAGAATAACAGTATGCCCACAGACAATTTTATTAATTCCATAAGCTGAAACAAATAGTAAGCACCAGGGCACAGGATGGAACTCTTTCCATGTCAGTGCTGGCTCTTGGAGGCAAGGAAATGCAGAGACAATTGCCTGGAAGTGTGAGCTGAGGCCCCCGATTAGCATAAGAATACGACATTAAGTCTTTCCGGTTCTAACTAGGTAAACTCTCACTTCTGCACTGGAGGTAGTTATGCTCAAGGCTACATTTCTTTTTCTTTTTTCTTTTTCTTTTTTTACTCTGTGATTCTTTCTGGGAGATAGGCTACCTACAAAAGCCTCAAAAAGAAGCAAAAACTTGGAAAGCAGGACAAAAAAAGTTGTGGAATTCAAGTTATTGAAGTCCATTCCTAAGAGTATGAGTTTCAACTTCCCTTGACTTTAAACGTTAACAACACACTTTTCATTCAGGCACGAAGTCGGGCGGGCTCAGGCAATAGAGTGCCGACTCAGATCTGAAAACTGGTCGTGCTAACAACTACGGTTAAAGAAATGTTCTCCGGCTTTCAATCAATGTCTCACGGGACTGAAAGACGGGAAATCGGTTCAGAAACAGTACAGTGAATCACTTCTGCAAAACGAGAGAGCTGTTGAAGATTTGTAGAGTCAGCTTTGGAAGCGAGCACTCTCTTCACATAACATCCCCAAACACCGCACTGATTGTCGAGACGTTTAAGGCGTTAACATAATTTCTATTTGTAACGTGAAATGTATGGAGACGTCCCGTCCTACACTCGACGTTAAAATTCCAACCGGGTTTGCAATCCCAAAACCCGTTATTTTGCAGCCTGCATGGTGCCTAAAAGAGAATAAGGCCTAAGAATTTGTAGCTCATAGAATGATTTAAGGAATTACATGTAATTACCTTTCTAATTTCATCCAGCACCATTTCAAACGACTTTTTGTCCATCTTGACAACTCTCTCGACGTGGTTTTGACAATTACACTTTCAATGGCAAAACGATCGTCCCCGCTTAGTTCTGACAGTCAAAATGTTGACAGCCGAAGAGGAAAGACTCCAGGAGCAAGAGACAGGATGCGTAGAGGTAGACTACTTAAAACTCTGGGGGGAAAATTCTAAAAATGGAGGCGTACAAAGATTTCTTAATAAAAAACAAAAATCATCAGGCTTCTGCAGCTTTTGCGCACAAAGCTTCAGGACACTTTGGGGAAGAGCTGGGTCCTCTCTGAGTCCCGCAGAGAAACCCGGGTGTCGGCAGCCAGGGCTGAGCGCCGGTCCCCGCAGCTCGAGGCCAGGGCCGCCAGGGGACGATCGCGAAGCCGCTGTCCCGGGTGAAGTGGCCCGGACCGCGGGGGCGCCAGAGTCCCGCGGGCGGCGAGGACAGAGGGGCCGGCCTCTCCGTCCGCCGGCCTCACCGCCGCGAACCTGGACCCGTGGCCCAGCTCGCGCTCATCGCAGCAACTGCGCCGGCCTCCTGGGGCCCCGCAGCCCCGCAGCGGCGGGCGGGCGGGCCCTTTGTTACCAACTGCACGGCTTCCGGGAGTGGGCCGGAGGCCGGGAGCACGGGGGCCGAGCGGAGGGGGACTCCGGAACCCCGCAGCGACCACTCTGCCGGGAGCCCCTCCCGGCTACCCCTCCAGCTCCCACCGGCTCCTGGGGGCCTTCGATGAAGTCCGTCGCGCCCAAGCAAACTCAACGCTGCGCCGCCAGTTAGGCCACTCTTCAATGAGAGCCAACGGCGGGGGTCCTTGTGTGGGAACGTAGGTGTCCACGATATGTGCCTGAGTACTTCGGGGCCGGACGCGGATGAAATCCTGCACAGAACCTGCCAGGCATTTTTTTGAGGGTCACCCTCCTATGACTTGGGTTTGTGTGTGCTAGCTTCTGATTGGTCGCTCTTCATGTCAAAAGAATTAAGGTCGAGTCGTTACGGCATCGCTACGGCCGCCTTTATTTTGGCCGACCGAAGTCCTCGGCGTAGGGCCACTTTCCCGGAGGGGCTGGAGAGGGTTGGTTCCCGGGTGTGCCCGAGCGCACGTGACAGGGGGCGGAGCCCGAAGGCGCCTGACACGGGGCGGGGCCCCAGGGACGCCCCGGGGATCCCCGACTGCCCGGCACTGTGGTCCTTCCGGCTCTCAAATCCCGCGCCTCCGAGGAAGGGCGATCGGAGACTAGCCTTCATCCCGGAGAGCGGACAGTCGCTGAACGCCGTAGGGACCCGTTCGGACCCAGGCTGTACTTGCCCGGGCGCCTCGTCGCGCTCCCCGTTCCGTCATGGCGAGAGTCTGGCTCTGCGCGGGGGGCGCGGGCTGCTTGCTTGTTTTTCTGGTTTTGCATTCGCGTCTTTCTGGCTCTCCGGTGAGTTGGAGAGCGAGGACGTGGCTATCTGGGGTGTGGACAGCACTTCTGGGAGGCGACGCTTCCCTCTGCACTGGAGGCGGTGGGCGCACAAGGTGGTCTCCTGCGAGGGTGGGCGGGTTGGTGGCTCTTTGGTTAAAATGTTTGTGCACGCGCGGGAGGACGGGGACGTGAAGGTGAACAAGAGTATAGTTTGGATAAGTGGTGACGGGAAACAAAATATAAGCAAATAATAAAAAATAAATCTTGGGGGAAAAATGTACGTACAGACGGTCCCCGATGTGTGGTTTTTCTGCGCTGGGATGGTGCAAAAGCGATACCATGCAATAGATACTGTACATGGCACGCGATAGCGCTGTGCGACTCTGCACGGTATTTTGTGTTGTCGGGTCCCGTCAAGCTTATAAACACACCTCTGTGTCTTCTGCTTCTGCTGAGACGATGACAAGGCTTCGCGAGATGACACTCGAGATCCTTGGCCCAGGTGGAGGCTACCTGAAGCGTGTTGAGCACGTGTGAGGGAGGCTAGGCTGGGATGTCCCGTAGGTTTCGTGTAGTAATGCATTTTGGACTTGAGCGGTATTTTAAATAGTGACAGGCTTACTGGGTTTTCCAGCTACTGCGACATCCTCAGTCATTTCGCAGATTTGCATTTTGGCCATCTTGGTGCTTGAATGAATACGCCCATTTCTTCCCAATCATTCTGACCTGTGTCAGGTGTCAAGGCATGCTTAAAAATGAGCCTTTTTTTCTTTTCTTTTCTTTTTTTTTGGCTTTTTTCCCTAGAGTATAAACTGAATTCCAATGTTCTGTTTTTATCTCAGGTTTTAAGGGACTTTGTGTTTCAAATTTCCTGGGGAACTGAGCACCTTTACAGGCTGGACGTGGGTTGGCCCAAGCACTCGGAGTACTTCACTGGAGCAACGTTTTGTGTCGCCGTGGACTCCCTGAGCGGACTGGTGTACGTGGCCCAAGTGAGTACAGTTGGGTTTGTAAAAAGTGCATGAACAAAGGAAGCATCAGCCTGTTGTGCTGCGCTGAGCAGCCCTATGTTTCCACATCATGCCAGTTACGGGATTTGCTTTTCAAATTGCTTTCACGTGAGTATAAGACTCTGCATTTGATACACACGAATCATTGTTAGGTTTGAAAGCTGAGTTTTTAAGTGCTCCTAAATTCCTCCATTAACCTTTACATTGTGCTTCTCGCTGCCAAAGCAAAGATTGCTTTCTTAAAACTGACCCTATCTAAGCCATTGTCTTTGTGTGCCTCCAGAGAGGGGATGACATCCAAAAGGTCTTAGTGTTCACAGAGGACGGGTATTTCCTGCGTGCTTGGAACCACACGGTGGACGCGCCCCACGGCATGTTCGCGGCCAGCACTCCGCAGGAGCAGGCCGTCTGGGTCACGGACGTGGGAAGCGGTATGTGTACGGGGCTCCAGTCGCTCATGCAGTGGCCCGTGAGAAAGTCCGCCTTTGCCCATGCTCTTGCTCGCACGTTTTAAAACCAGAGTTGCCGAATCTAATTTGCCTGATGATTCATGAGCTCACTTATTTTCAAAAATATACTCTTACTTCTGTGAAATTAAGACGTTTAAGAGGGAGGCTATCATTTTCATGGTCTTTAACTTGACAAGAGCCTCTTCTTCTTTTTAAAACTAATTCTTCAACTTCTCAGTGACAGTTTACTTTCAGTGCTGTTTTGTGTTGAGTTCAGTAGACAGCCACGTACATTACACACTGTCCACCCTGACACTTCCAGTGCCCACCTGGCACCACACACAGTTGTCACGACATTTCAGACGATGTTCCCAGTGCTGTACTTGACGCCCACGACTGTCCTGTGACTGTCAATCTGTGTACTTCAGTCCCTCCACCTCTTGCCCCCCGGCCCCCAGCCCCTCCCATCCAGTCTCTGTGTTTGAGTCTCTCTCAGTTTTGTTCCTTCCTGTGTTTTGTTCATTAGATCCCACATATAAGTGAAATCATGTGGTATTTGTTTTTCATATCCTCTAGGTCCATCCATGTTGTCACAAATGGTAGAATCTCATTCTTTTTTTTTTTGTAAGATTTTATTTATTTATTTATTTTTAGACAGAGGGGAAGGGAGGAAGAAAGAGAGGGAGAGAAACATCAATGTGTGGTTGCCTCTCACGTGCTCCCAACTGGGGACCTGACCTGCAACCCAGGCATGTGCCCTGACTGGGAATTGAACCGGTGACCCTTTGGTTTGCAGGCCGGTTCTTAATCCACTGAGCCACACCAGCCAGGGCTCATTCTTTTTATGGTCGAGTAATATTCCATTGTACATGTGAACCACGGCTTTCTTATCCACTGATCTCTGGTGGGCATGTGGTGTGTGGGAGAGGGACTCAGCACGGGACCCTGGTGGCTGTTCGTCAGCTCTCTTCCCAGAGCCGCGCGACCCAGCCTCTCCTCACAGGGTCCAGGCAGGTCCGCTCCTTTTCTTTCTAATTCCATCAGTGCATGTGATACTTTTCATTGACTTCCAGAAATAAAAAACACGTGATCTCTTCATTCTTCCCCTTATAGCTGGTTTTTCCATCACAGATCTGAAGACAGTTTCAGTATTCCTTCCCATTTTTGAGAGGAGTAAATTCCTTTTAATAAAAACATGACTGCAAATCAGCCATTTTATATTTAAAAAAAACACTATTTACTGGTATTCTATGTCTTTTGCTAATTCTTTAGAAACTTTGGACTTTGCTTCCTTACACAATGTTTTGTCCTCTTGCTGTTGCTACAAACTGTAGCTGAAGCCTCCACATCAAATATAGAAATATAGTGACAAACTCAACTTTCAGGATAGAATTGCAGTGTGAGCTGTTCACATTGTTTCCAGCCAGCTCGGTGTGCCCAGCTCATCTTTGGAAGGACCGCTGGTTAGTGCGGTCTTGGCACGCCCTCAGGTTGACGTCTGTTAGCTGCTTTGTGGTTTTTCCCTATTAATTAATATTCTATTTTATACTTTTGCTTGGAAGATAAGTGTCACTCCGATAAATTTTAATGTAAGTAAGAAGATAAATACAAGTGATTTGAAAAGATTTAGTCCCTTCTTAAGGGAGGAAGGTTAATGAGTTGAGCTTTGAATTAGTTTCCACTAGGAGAAAATGTAGTTTAAAACATCTGAGTTATAGAGAGCTGTTTTGTTGACCTACTGAGATTCGACACTGCACACCAATGAGTGAAATAACAGTTTTCAAACGTAACCGACTTTTCCGGTTCCATCGTGACTTCCTCCTGCACGAGGCTTCCTCAAGGCTATGCGACTAAGCTGGGGAATGGCGTGCTGACAGCTGAGTTTGCGCTTTCTGTATGAGGAGTCCGTTTTTTAGGTTTTATGTATTTGGACTTAGAATCTATCTATCTTGGCATACCGGAGATTTTACTTCATGAATAGGTCTGCCTGTAACTCCCAGGGAAGCTCAGTTGCTTGTCACATGTAACATTTGAGTGTGTGAGCCTATTAACTTTTTATTACTGTTCGATTCTATCAGATTTTTCCTCTCAGTTTCCAGTTGGCCCTTGAACAACATGGGTATGGACTGGGTGGGTCCACTTATGTGTGGATTTTTCTCCATAAATACTACACATGTATCCTCTCTCATGATTTCCTTAATAACGTTTTCTTTCGTCCACCTTACTTCACTGTAAGAAGACCGTGTATAATGCACATGACACACAAAACGTGGTGACTGACTGTCCGTGTCACGACGCGTCCGGTCAGCAACAGGCTGTTAGTAGCTCAGTTTGGGGGTGTGAAAAGTCACCTGTGATTTCCGACTGTGCAGGGCTTGGGCCTCTGACACACCTCCCCCACCCCGTTGTCCGACGGCACTCACAAAGCACACGTTTGTACAGCGGTCACACTTGTGAAACGTTCGTGTCTGTCTTTATATAAAGGATCCTTTGGGCACACTGTTAAAAAATACGATTCCTTCGGGGACCTCGTTCAAGTCTTGGGGACCCCAGGCCAAAGCGGCGCTGGTCTGAACCCCCTGCAGTTCGACAGCCCTGCGGAACTGCACGTGGAAGACACAGGAGACGTTTACGTTGTGGACGGAGACGGAGGGCTGAACAACAGATTGATCAAGTTGGCCCAAGGTACGTGTCCTCTTTGTAAATGGTGCTACGTAGGAACCTCATGTACTAGGTTGGGTTTAATTGTGTGATACTTGATATAAAGTGATAACTCCCGTGCATGAATCTGTGCGAAGGGCTCAAGTGTGTTACGAGCAAAAAGGCAGAATAGGCGCGTGGGGCAGCCAATGACAGATTTGCTTATTCCTCACCCAGAGCGGTGCTTCCTTTGAAATGCACGGGAGGCCGTGAGAACTGTGGGCTCAGGGAATGAGCGGTCACTCCACCCAAATAAGGGTCGGCGGTCGGAGCTCGGCAGCCAGGGCTGAGCCGCCGTGCAGGCCGACGGGCCAGCAGGTGTTTTACCGAATCCCCTGCCCCGTGTCCCCTGCTCTGTCACAGGTGAGACGGTCAAATGCTGCTAGTGCCACTCCCTGGTGCTGCTTGTTAGCAAGATCAATAAAACGGTAAAATAAGACGAGGAGGAGGAAGTACCGTTGTCTGGGGAAGCAGGACCAGAGCTGGAGGAGGAGACAGTTCCTGGGCTGAAGGGGTTCTGATGGGAGCAGAGTGGGTGGGCGGGGCGTCCCCAAGCCTGGGCCACACCCGGGCCGCCTGGGGTGGCAGCAGGGCATCCCTAGGAAAGGTCCTGGGGGTGCACTGTTTGGCTGTTAGAAGGCGAGATCTGAGGTGTCCTTGGGAGCTTATGCTGGGAAAACGTCCCAAGGCCAAGGGACCAGAGAAGGGGGCTGACAGCCCAGCGTCACTGACCTCGGAGGCACGACCCCGGGAGGCGGCAAGGCGGTGCGGGCGTCCTCCAGGCTGCAGTGGGCGCCGGGCGCCAGACGGGGCAGGGCAGGGTGGGTGTGGTGCAGAGGGGAAGGCCCCGTGTGTGTGCCGGGACCGGCCGCCCGGTCCAGGAGCCACCCGCCCTCAGGCATGGGGGGGGGCAGGCCCGGCAGGCTGCAGGGGTGCTGGGTGCCGGTCTGTTCAGGGTCCGGCTCTCCTCCACGGCTTATCTAGGGATTTGAAGCTGTAATTTGGCTATAACAAGTATTTAGGGTCCTTTTAGCAGAAAAGTGACGTTATAGAAGCCGGTTTTTTTTTTTTTTTACAAGACACGGTACTCTGTCAGGATGGATTTGCAGTGAGCCGGGTCCCGAGGAGGCCATGTGGTTAATTCATCAGCTAGAAACTGGAATTGGTCGGTGACCGTTAAAGGAGGAAGAGGTGGGGGTAACGTAAGGACCAAAGGTGTCCCCGAGAGAAAGGAGGAAGCAA
Organism: Trachops cirrhosus; assembly: GCA_028533065.1. Taxonomy (NCBI): domain Eukaryota; kingdom Metazoa; phylum Chordata; class Mammalia; order Chiroptera; family Phyllostomidae; genus Trachops; species Trachops cirrhosus. Next base: position 672,434 of record CM052548.1, on the reverse strand, counting down.
ATCGGGGAGACCGACTGAATGCCAGCGTGTCACCGCCTGTGGCTGCCGCAGCAAGGGCGCCGCTGGGCGGCGTCACCGAGGGGGCTTGCCCGTGGTGGCTTTGGCATCCGGAAGCCTGACTTCCGTGGGGAGGTCGTGCGCCCCTAAAGGCACCAGGGGAGACCCTTCCCGCCTCTTCCAGCCTCGGGAGGCTCCCAGCACGTCTGGGCTCGCGGCTGCTGCGCCCCAGTCCCTAACCCCCGCCCCCCCACGGCTCCTCCTCCGTGTGTCCCTGTCTCAGGTCTCCCCCCTCGTCCTCCTGTAAGCACACTAGTCGTCGGATCCAGGGTCCACCCCAAACCCAGGGTCACCGCATCCCAACCCCCACCTCCACGACCCTGCGAAGACCCCATGTGCAGTAGGTGGCAGTCACAGGCACTGGGGGGCCGGGACTTGGACTCGCCTTTGCGGGGGCCGCAGGTTACCCCCGGCAGGACGACAGCTGAGACACATGTGACACCGTGTGACACCATGTGACTGGTTCGGCTCGGGGGAAGGGCAGCACCAAGGAGCAGGTTAGCCGGCCAGGGAGCCGGTTTGAGGAAGAGGTTGACACGACCCCTCAGCAGTGATTCTGAGTGGAGGGAGTCGGTCGTTAAAGAAGCAAGCCCACTGCTCGGAACACAAGGGTGTTTTTTTGTGAAGCGTGAGTATCAGGCCCGTGGGCACGTACACAGCAAGCCGGCGATGGGCTCGTGATCGGAAAGTTCGTCGGCGCCCTGTATGTGGCGTGCGCTCCGACCCGCAGACGCGGGAGGCGCTCTCCGTGCTGCCCCAGCCACCTGTGCCCACCACTTACAGATCTCACGGTGCTGTGGCTGCGCGGAGAGAGGGGGACCGGGCCTGGCGAGTTCCACGTGCCCCACAGCGTCACCCTGGACTCGTTTGGCCGGGTAAGAGCGGGCGTCCGGGTGTCTCAGCCTGTGTGAGTGTCTAGGTGTGTGAATCCGGGCGTGTGCACGCGGACCTCAGGGCGCCTGTGCGTGTCTGGCCGTCCTGCACGTGCGGGTGTGGGGACCCTCCCGCGGGGCTGGGTGTGCCCACGGACGCCCTCGTGAGCGTGGGAGCCTGTGAGGAGGGGCTCCCCGACACTCCGCGGTGAGCAGGAGAGAGCTGCTCGCTTCGAGGGGAGAAGGAACACGTCGGGGGCAGCAGGGGAGTCAGGTTCCCCGAGGAAAGAGAGAGGGAGATGCTCTCCTACCAGGAAACTGCAGGGGGAATTCAGAAGCAGTTTCGATTCTAGAGTCGGTATTCCTGACCTGTCCTGAAGTCTCCGAAGCCTCCCCTTTGCCAGGTTCGGAGGTCGTCGGACACCCCTCGGCAGAGAGCAGGCAGAGGCCCGACGCTCCTGCGGTGGCGGCGAACCCTGGCCCCCCCTCCACCCGAGCACTGGGGTCCCGCGGCCCTTCTTTGCCCTCCTTCCCTGGCCTGGCCCGGGAACTGGCAGGCTGGTGGCGCTCGGCGACAAGGAGTGCGTGTTAGAGGAGCGGGAGAGCCGCTGCTCCAGACCCTCTGCCGGGCGCTCGTGTCCCCTCCCCGGGCTCAGAGGCGCAGCGGAGCGGGCAGGCGCCACAGGCGTGGGGCTCAGACCAGGGCCGCGAGGGGCCCTCCCACTGGTTGTAGGCTCCCTCCCAGCCTTTGCGAACATCTCAGCCTTTCCGAACTTGAACTTCCTGCCCGAAAACGGGGCTTTTGACAACCCTCTTATTTGGGGACCACTAAGAACTAAATGAGAGCAAAGCCCCCTCCGCCCCCCTCCCCCGGCTTCCTCCCCTCAGGGTGCGGAGGAGGTTTCCCCAGCGAACCCTCGGTTTGGCCCTCAGGTGTGGGTTGCTGACCGGGGAAACAAGCGAGTCCAGGCCTTCGAGAAGGACACCGGGGCCTGGCTGGGAGCCTGGGACGACTGCTTCGCGGAAGAGGGGCCCTCCTCCATCAGGCAAGCGCTTCCCGGCCTTGTAGGTGCTGGTTTCCCTTGCTTTGTGGGGGCTTCTCCGGAGAGCCAGCTCGGAGTCTGAGATACTTGTCCTCAGCGATGCAGGGGAAGGGGAGGAGGCAGGTGTGTGGAAAACCGTGGCAGGTTTCCACGCCGGGCGGTCACCCACCGCGCCATGCGCGGCCCAGGTGGGGGCTGCACCTGCTCTAGAGACGTCCCTGGAGACGCAGCTGGGAGGCTTCTCAGCACAGAATGAAAACGCAGACCCCGAGTCCCCGGCGTCAGACCCAGCCGGACGCCGACTCTGTCTCTCCGTGTGTGTGTGTGTGTGTGTGTGTGTGTGTGTGTGTGTGGCGGCGGCACCGTTGTCTCTACTCGGGACCCCAGCTCACCTGTGGCCGTGTCTGCCCTCACGCATCTGTCGATCCCGCCCTGAAAGAATTTGATTGATTTAAAATCCTCTTGGAGGAGCCCCCACACTCGTCCTGGTATTCCTCCTGAGCCCGGCTGATGCTGGCTCTCGGCGGCTCTGCCCTGTCTGAGGTCCTCGCCCTTAAAACCCACCCCCAGTCGCGTGTGGGGGGACACGCGCACCCCTCCCCCAGTCACCGCGTGTCCCTTGCCCTCTGCAGGGTTGTCAGGGCCCCGACGGTGGCTTGTCCTCTCTTCACCTGCGTTCCGTTGTTTGCTGTCCCAGGGAGCACAGAGGAGGGGAGGCCTGGGCGTCTCGCTCACAGCCGTGTCCTTGCACCCAGCGTAGGGCAGGCGCGCTGGGGGCTGACCTTCACTGAGTGAGTGAGCGAGTCAGCAGTGCTGCGAGAGCCCTTCGCTCTTTTTTTTTTTTTTTTGCTCTGTGTGTGTGTGTGTGTGTGTGTGTTACATTAGGAATACACGGGGGGCAGTTAAAAACCAACCCAGCACATTACGAATCTAGAAAGTGTGCTGCAAGCAGTTTATCCACCAGAACGGCTCACACACTGACTTTGGGGGGAAGACCCTCGGCACGTCAGTGCCTGCTGGCGTCGAGCGCTGTGGGGACAGCAGGGTGGCGGAAGTAAACACGTACGTGACCTGCACACAAACTGACCGTGTGTGTGACGCTCCCCACCCCCCGTAGGTTCACCCCCGACGGGCAGCACGCGGTGGTGGCCCAGCTGAACCTCAGCCGGCTGCTGTTCCTGGCCGCGCCCCCCGTGGGCAGCATCGGCCCCTGCTCCGTGCGACACTCCATCCAGCTGGCAGATCAGGTCTCGCCTCACCTCCTAGACGTCAGCGGGCGGACCGGCGCCATCTACGTCGCAGAAATCGGAGCAAAACAAGTACAGAGATACGTCCCTTTGAAGAGCTATTTCCCGTCCTTCCGTTTCTGACGCTGGTTTGCCTGGAGATCTTTCAAGTGAAAGTTCAAATTCTCAAACTCACCGCCTAAGTGCCTCAAAATAATGTTCAAGTGCAAGAGTTTGTTTCTTCATTTTTACCTGATATGGCATCAGAAAGTTTGTTTCTGTGTCATGAATAGTTGCCTGTTGTGTTGCCATTTTTGTGACTTAATTTTATGTGTATATGCACAAGGATATGTTAATGAGAGAAATGCAACTAAAAAAACTGGGGCCAAAAGAGGCAGTAAATAACTAGGCAGTGACCTAGTTATTTGTCTCGGTAGACTATTCCTTTGGGGGGAGAAACAGGAATAAAAATGGTTTGGGGGATACTTGACTGAATTCCGAGCAAAGAACCACAAGCCTCCAGGTGGCTCACATTACGTCTGACGAACTGCGTGCGAGGCGGGGCCAGGTGGGCTCCGGGGCGAGGGCGGCGGGGGTGCGGTGCCCACAGGACCCCGGCCCTGAAGGCTCAGAAACAGGCCAGGTTCGTCCCGGTCCCTTTGAGCAGCTCACGGACGACACGGTGACCGCCGTTCACACGTGCTGTGGGACTCGGAGGAGGAGCCCTGCCCCTGGCCGACAGGGGCCTGCTGGAGCTCCACCTCGAAAAACCAGGGAGGAGAGGGCAGTGCAGCCCAACCGGACGAGTGACCAAACGTCGTGGACTTGCCGTGAGCCTGGGGGCTTCCTTTGAAAAGAGCCCCGCTTGGCTCGGCCCTTCTGCTGTAAGGCAGGAAGGGGGTTTACAGAAGGGGCCCCTCCTCGGTGCCTTTGTTCCTTGGGCAAGGACTCGGTGCATTCCCAGGCTCCGGACGGCTGCCCCGGTGCGTGCCGAACGCGGAGCTAGTGGAATGCATCGTTTCCTGCGTGGTTCTGCGCGTTTGTCACCACCGGGGTCGAACGTCGGCGCTCCAGTTGAGACCGTTTTCTAAGTTTTTGTTAGACCCTTCCAGCCGCGGTGGACCCCTCCGCGTGTTACCACCTCGTGGGTCGCCCTTCCCTCTCGCTGCGTCCAGCCTTCCTCTCCCTCCTCCGGGACTCGCGCTCTTCCCGATGCTGGGCTCCGGTCTCCACGCGGCCAGGAAGGTGAGTGTCCCAACGGGAAACCCTGGCCTGGCTCCGGAGGCCACGGCGTGTGTGTCTGTGCCCCAGATCGGACTGCATGGTCTCTTGCTCAGACCGAACGCCGTCCTGCCCTCCCGCAGGAACCCGGGGGCGGGGGCGACTGCGCAGGCGCGGACGTGCGCGTAAGTCTGTGCCGGCGCGGGGACTCGAAAAGCATCGCACTGTGAAAGGCGCTTCTAAACCTGCTCTTCACCTCGTCCCGTCCGGTTTGCCTGGGCTTCCCGTTTGTTTCAGAACGTGTCCTGGTGAACGGTGCGGCGTTTAGCCAATGTAATTAACTGATTCAGGTGAAAGGAGGTGATTTGAGCTGGTTTTGTTGCTGTTGTTTCTGAGCCAGGACCCGTGCAAATGTCTGAAAGACACAGTTTAGGTGAACCGATGCTGTCATTTCAAAAATGTTTCATTTGATCTTATTGTGTTTTATACCGTGTTCTTGTATAATGTTGAAAATATTCTCTTTATCTTGCTAAAAAAAACATTTTATCAGGACTCTAATAGTATTTCTCAGTGTTTTTCCTTTGGATTCTTTAAATGGATGAGAGATGTACTTTCTATTAAAATGAGAGTTTTTGAAGGAAAAAGCAGTGTCCCCTGGCTGTCTTGTTTGAGTTTACTGTTAGAAAAGCACTTTGTGAGGCCTCATTTCGTTGAAGAAACCCAACGAGCGTGAAACCACAGGTCGACGCTGTTTTCTGCCCATACCATGCTGTTCTGATGGTCCCGCTCTGCAGCGTCATTGAAACTCAGGGCTGTGATGCCTCCAGCCTCCGTCCTGTCTCAGGGTCCCTTTGGCCCTTCCGGGCCGTTTGCAGTTCCATACAAGTCTGATGGCTTTCTGTTCTATTTAAGAAATGCCATTGGAGGACTTCCGGCCAAGATGGAGGCATAGGTAGACGCACTGTGCCTCCTCGCACAACCAAGATAGGGACAACAAAGATATAGAAACAAAATAACAACCAGAACTGACAGAAAATTGAAGTTTATGGAAGTCGGACAACCAAGGAT
>CM052548.1:621574-666447 GCA_028533065.1 Trachops cirrhosus | reverse complement strand
ATAAAAAAAAAAAAAAAAAAAAAAAAAAAAAAAAAAAAAAAAAAGAAATGCCATTGGAATTCCGATGAAGACGGCATTAAATTTGCATATTGCTTTGGTTAATGTGGCCGTTTTAGCTATGTTGATTCTTCTGGCCCGTGAATGTGGAGTATGTTTGCATTGTGCCTTTTTCAATCTGTTGTAATGATGCTTCGTAGTTTTCAGTCTATAGGCCCTTCCCAACCTTTATTACATTTATTCCTAGGTTAGCGTTTTTTAAGAAATTTGTTCAGATGTGAAAATGCTTTGCCTCGCTGATTTTGTTTTGGAAACTATTTTTTTATAACTTCTAATTTTAAAATGTTACTATGCAATGAATGGGCTTACCATTTTTCTAAAAATGTTTTTAAATTTCTCACTTTTATTTGCCAATAGTAGTAAGTTCCTATAAATATACTTCACATTTAAAAATTTCTAAAAATTCCTTTGGAGATGTCAAAAATCAGTGTAAAAGGATCCCGAGACCGAAGCGTCTGAGACCGCTGGTGCACACACCAGCCTCCTGTGCACGAGAAGGGGAAACACGTCTCCGTACCAGCTTGTGCGTGCACGCCGTCAGAAAGGGTAAATAAGCCAGCACCAGTGGTTAGGCAGAGGGTGGGAGTCTGTCCTTTTTACCTTTACTTCTGAGCTGCGCCAAACTATTCAGAAAATTAAGTGTAAACAGAACAGCTGGGGGCCTCGGGGGGCAGCATGAGCGCACAGGGGAGTGAACTGGGAGGAGCGGGAGGCAGCGTGCGCCATGTCCGCCCTGCGCCAGGCCCGGGAATGACTGCTCGGGCCCAGTGCCTGCAGTAGAGGGGCCTCCTCCACAGAAACGCAGCCGGGACCAGGGCCCCTCGCCCACACGCACACCTGGGTGAGGGCGACACACACCGTCAGTTTCCTAGCGGTCACTGGGGAGTGTGGCTACCGTGCCACCCACATGTCCCAGTGGACGTCACGTTCTGGTGCTCCTAGGGAAAGGGCGCAGCGCCCGAGCCGCGGCTTCGCCCTGGGCAGCCACCGGCACCCGCCTGCAGGTTGCTGGGAGGGTTCACTGGGAGGGTTCGCTGGGTTACTGTTTTCTGATGTGACAGCACATCCCTTGGCACCTGGGGAACGCTCCAAAATTGGCACTCTGTCCACGGCGCAGCGGAAAAAGCCGACAGTGTGTTACTACACAGTGATGTTTAAAACACAGACTGGTGGTTGCCTGAGGTGTGTGTGGGGGGGCGCAGGTGGAGAAATGGTGAAGAATTCTGTTTGTTTTTAGTGTTTCAATAAATTGAATTAAAAATCAAACAACACACGCCTTAAGGTTAACACCATTTAATATACATCATTTTCACCTATAAGTACACAGCTTGTATGCAGGAAAAATTGGTTCTGTGGGCACAGCAGAACCCAAGAGACAGGGAAGCAACCAACCAAACGGACTCGGGAGGGACAGGACTGCGCTCCCTGTCTGCGGTGCGTGAGCTGGCGGGGCGGGGGGAGACGACCCAGGACCACAGCCCACACAGGAGATCACCTTGGGACCTCCTCCTGCAGACCCAGAGCTCGGGCCCTGGTCGGGCGGGTCCTGCGGATGACGGTCTGGACCGCGGCCACCAGCCTCTCCCCTTCTCTTTACATCCGAGCCCTGGAAGTTAGTTGAAAGAACAGCCAGCCTGGCGTGTACAGAGTCCAGGGCCACTTTCTCCCAGGCGCAGTGTTTAAAGTGCACAAGGAGAGGAAGCGCTCACTCCGCCCCCGCGAGCTCCTTCCAGCGCCACCCCCACCGAGCTGCTCCATTTGAGGATTCCCCACGTGAAGCGATCAGCAAGGCTGGCGCCTACCCAACACGGGGCCAGGGGAACGGCACCCGGCCGTCTCCACACCCCGTGCTCCCTGTCAGGATCGAGTCACTAGTGACAATGAATTCTGAGGCTGCCCACGGGTGTGTCCCCGGTGGGATCGGGGTGCCCACAGCTCCACCCCTGCAGTGAGAGGGCAGCGGGGAACAGGGAGACACGCTCTTCATTTCCGGGACACAACACTTGGTCTCGGAACTCCAAGTTCAAAATGAACACCCCAAGGCAACATTCAAAACTTTAATTTGCATAAGTAAGGAAACAGTTACCATCAGGAAAAGCCATTCTTACTGACAGGTGTAAACTCACAAAGCAACACTTAGAGCTTCGAGGCAAGTGGTGGTGCACAGCACCGTGTCCAACACCCAGAGATGGTCAAGTTCACCTCCCGTCGGCTGGAAACGGACTCTGCAGACTCCAGTGTCACCGAGCGTGCGTGCTGGCCAGGGAGGCAGGTCTGCGGTGCCCTGGGGCTGCTCGGGACACTGGTTCCGTCAGCCTCGGTGATGGAGGCAGCTGCCCACAGGGGAGGGCGGGCCCGCTGAGGCTGCAGCAGAGTCTGCGCGGCCAGGAGTGTACGTTACGGGAACCAAGGCCACAGGGAGGGCGGTGCAGGGGCCTTCAACGGCCTGAGCTGCATTCTCAAGGGGACATTTTCAGAGCACGCGGGACAGAAGATGGGAATAACGAGGAGCTTCAACGGTTCACGTAGTTGAAGAGTTTACCCGGGTTTTGCAGAGGTCACACACAGCCGTCAGGAGTCAACGCCAGGCGGCGTCCTGGCCGGGTGGGCAGGACCAGGCGCAGGTCACTCGCGTCCTCAGGCCCCCTTCTCCACTCTCCCCAGACCCTCCCGACAGCCCAGGTCCCCCGTACCCCACCCGGGCTGCGCGCCCCACCCCGTCCTCAGGGAGCAGCCTCTGGAGGCAATCCCACACAGGGGGCTCCCACCGCGTCCTCGCCACCCTGTCCCTCGTCCCTTCTCAGCACGTGGAGAAAAGCGGTGAGCAGGCATAGGCGGCAGTGAGAACACGCCAGCCCCCCCTGAAAACGCAGCGCCCCGAACAAAGCAAATCTACCTCCACCTACGTGTTCGCGACTGTTCTGCCTCCTTCAGTTTTAAAGGATAAAGCCCTGAAACTCTGAGGCTCAAATCAACTGCAAACGTGTTGTTCCCCACAGATCACAACCAAAAACACACCAGACGCCAAACCCAAGAAGCTTCTTCATCTTAAAAGCAGGGACTGCCCCTCCCGGCCCCACCCTGAGCAGTCAGCTTTGCTGGAGGCCTGCAAGCCCCAGAGGCCTCAGGCTGTCACACACGGCCTCGGGGACGTCCCCTGGCGGCTCACCAGCCTGCAGCTCTGGGAGGACGTGGCCAGTTCCGGCCCCTGAGGTTTGAAAGGTCGACCTTAAACCAAAAGCAGCTGCAGTTTGTTTCCTGCCAGGCGCTCCCTTGCTCGTGCCTCACCTGCCACCAGCACGGCCCTGGACGATGATCCCCGACACACCCAGCTGCCCTCCAATGCCTGCCAGTGGCTGCGTTCCAGTGACGCCCCCTGGGAGCTCCAGAAGGAGCCACCGGAACGAGCTGGCGCCCCAAAGAGTCTGGGTGTGGCTGAACAGCCTTCCCTGTGGTTCTTCTGGGGGTGAGTTCGAGCTATGACATCACTACTTTCGAAAGAACAATGGGAGCGATCACCCAGGACGTTCACCACGCACTGAACACCCTGGCGGTGACGGGCCTGCGCAGGGGCGTCCGCGGCCTGCACGTCCGGCCCCAGGCCCTAGAAGACCCAGAACAGGGACCCGAGGGCCATGCCAGTGGCCGCCCCGGCCAGCATGCCCAGCGCCAGGTCGCCGTCGCTGCTGGGGTGCCGCTCCCGAACGATGACGTGGCGGGCAGGCTGCTGCCCGTAGAGCCCTGCGAAAGAGAAGACGGGCCTCTGAGCAGCGTCACGCCCCACACCCAGGGGAAAGGGCGGCCCGCTGAGCCGGGACCCTTCCTGGGAGCGGTCAGGGCCCCTGCTCGCTGCACTGTGTCCCTCCCATGGCCGCAGCCTCCCCTGGACGGACCGGGATGGGGGCGCTGCAGTGGGTGCTCCCCGCTCTCCTCCACCACAGGCGCCAGGACCGGACTTGGCCTCCTGAGAGCCCCTCATCACTGCACTCCGAGAACCCAGGTGCTCGGCTTCCCAAGGTCCAAAGTCCCAGACGACCAGAGAGCAGAATCCCAAAGAAGCCGCGACTCCGGCCTCTGGGGTCCAGTTTGGTCCACAGGGCCCGCTTCTCGGGAGAGCGCAGGGCGGGTGCAGAGCCCATGCGCGATTAGAGTCCGGGGCACAGCCCCCATTTACGGGGAAAGCGTGTCGCAGGGCAAGCTCCTACAGAGCGCACTTTAAAAAACTCAGCGCTTCCGCTCTGCGCCCCCACGCGGGCGGGCCCTGCCAGAGCCAGCAGGGGGCGTCTGCGCGGCATTTGCTTCATTACCTAACGCAGCTGAGCCTCACCGAAACAGTCAGAACGTGGACGTCAGAGGCTGGACCAAGGTAAGTCACTCCCACATCACCGTGGAACCAAGGAACTGAGCCCGCGATGGAAGGCAGGGAGGGGAGACCACAACAGAGCCCACAGCTCTGCTCCCGGGCTCGCCCCGCAAGGGCCAGGGGCACGTCTCTGCAGCCCAGGGGCCCCGCAAGGACAGCTGCTCCGCTGCCCACGGAAGAGGGCGGACTGAAACAGGGCGCTGGCGGGCACAGACGGCACTCTGGGCACTTCCTAGCTGGCCGACTGACCGCAGGTCCCCACAGACGCGGGAGGGTTGTGTGTGTCAGCCTGACGTGCCCGCGGGGGACCGCCAGTCCCACACTCCCCGCACCGCCGCCGGCCCAGGGCGCGCCCACATCTCCAGTGCGGTTCCGGGGAGGGGAGACGTGGAGAGAAGCCCGTGGAAAGCCCAGCGCAAAGTCAGCCCCTTGCAGCCTCCACTTCCCTGGCACAGAGGAACCGCCTCAGCAGTGACCGTTTTCGCAGGACGCTGCCAGAAGGCAAAAGAGTGGGAGAAAGAACCTCTCCGCCCCTACCAGGGGCCTCTGGGCGGAGGTGCTTCTTCATGTAAGCAAATCCCAGTGACGACCCCTCTCTCCCTGAGAACAAACGTGGGTGCCGTGGGGACGCTCTGACAGTCACGCCTGCCGCTCAGCTCCGCAAAGCTGTGACTGTGTGACACTTGAAGGAAAAAGCCCGGGGCAGGGCGCCTCGCGGCCCCGACCTTCCCCGAACCCCTGCGCCGCGGAGGAGGGCGGCCGACTCACCCGCGTACTGGTACTGGCAGGGGACCGCGTAGGCCTGCCCGTTGGCAGCGTAGACGACCTGCGCGCCCGGCGCGTACGCAGCGCCATACGGGCAGTAGCCGTAGGCCTGCGGAAAGAGAGAGGCCATGGAGTCACTGTGCTGCCCCTCCGACCTCCATCCAGAGACAGGCTCTCAGCGCCGCGGGCGTGGGCACTAAACCTCACACGGCGGATCCGCCCCTCGGGCCGCAGCTGACGTCACACTCCGAGGTGGAAACCTAAAAGCGTCCCCTCCGAGAGCAGGGACAAAGACGCCCACTCTTGTCACTGTTACCTAGCGTGTAACAAGGCGGGGACGGGGGAGAGTGCGTGAGATCTCTCCCTGTCGTCCACCCCTGCGCCTTGTCCTGAACCTCTGGTCACCTCCGAACGGAACATGAAAACAATAAAGGCGGAACGGCAGCGCCTCCCAGCCCAGAGACCCCTCCGCGTAGCGCGGGACTCCGGCCCCTCCACCTCGGGACGCCTCACGGTGATGGGTATTTGGCATGTGATTTTTCCCGAGGTTTGCTTTCTTTTTCATTTCCAAAGCATTTTTTTTCTGATTAGACAAAGAATTTAAGTCAGTCATTGAGTACAAACTGTAAACCATAAAACCGCGTGGCCAGAGCAACCACCGGGGTCACGACCCATTTCTGGGTCCATCCTGAAGAGGAGCTGTGCGCGGGAAGACAGCAGAGCAGCCGCTTTACTTGACGGCAGCAGGAGGTGGTAAGTTTTGTCTGAAAAGGCCGGGGTTTAGAATACATTCCTAGTTTCTCCGACACCAGCTCCGGTTCTGTTTTTGTCTCCTTACAGTAAGTGGCACAGAGACCCCTGCCCCCCGAGCCCGAGCGGAGAAGCGCTCCCTCCCTACCTCGGGGTCCGGAGCGGCGTAGGCCGTGTACGGAGGCGGGGCGCCCACCGCGGGGCTGCCGTAGACGACTTCCGAGCCAGCGTAAGCCTTAGGGGAGAGAGGGGAAGAGAGCGAGTTGCCACAGAGCGAGTACGGAGGCTTTCAGGATGTTACACGTGTGCCCTTTCTGTTTAGCGAGTTTTTTTTTTAAGCCAAAACGTTTCCTGTGGACAGCGATACATCAGCTCTCAGAAAGGCCGTAAATGGCAGGGGCAGTGGGGGGTAGATCCCACCCCTCGCCCCCCAGCACCCTCCAGCGTCCTTCAGTTCAGGGACCCCCCCGGGCAGGTGAGAGCGCTCACGCCCAGGTCGCCAGGAGCCCGCACGCAGCCCAGGCCTTTGAAGGACGGCGCCCACCCCGCAGCCCCTCTGTTCACCAGCAAACCCCACAGTCCGAAGTGTGGCCGCCAGAGACAGGCTCTGCACACGGCATCTGTTCCTTCTCTGAATTACTCCCCAGTGGAAAAAAAGATGTGCCCCGTCTTCTCTAGAAGTCCCCATAAAGAGTCGTCTGGCCCCTAAGCCCGTAGGTCATCAGCACTGATCTGCCCCAGGAGTGGGTGTTGGAGAAGGAGGGAGACTGCAGGCCGGCCGGAGCAGGGAACGGGGCCGCCGTGCGTCTCTCCGCTTTCCTCCCCCCACGCACGCTCTTCCGCAGGCTCCATCCACCTTCCCTCTCCCCAGAGGGGAGGGGGCCCTCTGAAGGAGGGCACTGCCGGCTGCCCTGGCTGGCACTCACCGTGTTTGTCCTGCAGTCCTGGAGTGTGAACTTCCAGGCCCTGGAGAGACGAGAGGGAAAGTCCTCTGAGTGAAATCCAGCCCAGGGCGCGGCGACCCCCAACCCGTGCTGGCGCCAGGGTTTCTGCTACCGCCGGTTCCAGGGCCGCTGTGCAGGCCCGGCCGGAGGGTCACTCCACCAGCTCGGTGGAGACGTGCACTGAGAACGCGAGACGTGTGGCAAACACGCGGCAGTACACAGCACGCACGCTGTTTAAAGCGGACTGCAGACCGCCACTTCTGCTTTGCCCTTCAGTAGCCAGGGCGCGCCAGCTGAGTGATGCGGCTGCCCCGCACGCAGGCCCCCCACCTACTGAACGGCTGCGGAACGTGGTGGACAGAGGAACGTGCGGGACAGAGGGGCGGCAGTTCCTCGCAACTGAACGTAAGGCTGCGGCTCTTTTTGCCAGCCTCAGAAACTGGCGTACATGTATGTTTAAGGCACACGGATCACATGACACACGCTGTAAAACGACTACCACAGTAAGTGAACACCTCTGCTCCCCCAGCCCCCGTGATTACCTTGCATTTTCTCCGGTGATGACATGGAAGATCTCTCTCCACCCCAAGTACCTCCCACAGGGCTGCTCATTGCAGGCTGGACGCCCAGAGTCGTGCTGACCGGCCGCGCCCCCGGCCACCACCCTGTACTCTCTTCTCCTACCGGGTCAGCCCCTTCAGGGCCCACGTACAAGAGACACCTCACAGTGCCTGTCTTTCTCTGACTGGCTTATTTCACTGAACACGACACCCTCAAGGTCCGTCGTGCTGTTGCGAAAAGCAGGCTATTCTCCCTTGTTGCCGGAGGGCAGCGACACCCCGCTGTGTGTGCGTGTGCGCGCCCACCTCTCATCACCCACCCGCAGACACCGGGCTGTTTCCACGTCTTGGCTACTGTCCGTCCTGCCGCACTGAACATGGTGTAAGAACCCCTTCGATCACGACCCCCCGCCCGGTGGGCGTCCGGCAGGGGAAGGAGAGCCCGGGGCCTGTGCGCTGACACCGCCCCGGCCTGCGCGGCCGGCAGAGGCGGAGCAGGACCGGTGCGCTTCTTCCCGCGCCCCCAGCCACCGCTCTGCCGCCGGAGGGAGGCCCCACCCCCACTCCCACTCCCACTCCTCCCCTTCCTGACAACTGGACGTTCGAACAGAAAAGCCTTCTAAAATAAAACACTTCGGAAACGAGACTTACAGGCAGTCGTCCGGGCTTTCCGCACAGAGACTGACGGTCTTCCCATCCCGGCACACCACCTGCAGCATGCAGTCTCGGGGCCTCCCGTCTGGCGGCTGAATATCTGAAAGGCACGTGGGGTGCAGGAACACATGTTCTCAGAGGGTTTCTTCTCAGCTCGGAGCTCAGACGAGAAAGGACCAGCACTCCAGCACATTCGGTGCGGAACCCCCAGCTCCGCTCTACAGAACCGAACCTGCGCATCCCAGCTGTGCACCAGCGGAACCCCCGCGACGAGCCAGCAGCCCTCGGGAGCGGCAGCCCCCATGCCGAGGCACACCGAGAGGCCCAGACGCTAGGAGGACAAGCCCCACACGGTGAAAAGTGTTTACGCAGCAGGAGACGCCAGACACTTGCTGACTGGGTTCACAGGAGGCATCAAACTAGGTCAGTGCTTTAAACGTGAACTTGGAACTTCCGAGCATCTGTGCGCGCTGCCTGAGCCACGGAGACCTGTGTGTGAGGACGCAGCGCGCGGGCGGGATGCCACACGCAGCGGTGTTTCCCGCAGCCAACTCCGCCTCAGATGGCAGCAGAGCGAAGGGGACAGACGAAGGGGACAGACGGGGCTGTGTGCACACGTGCTGTCGACCCTGAGACTCGGAGCTCGAGGCCCGGCCCAGACGGACCCTTCCGAGTGAGGGGAGGGGAACTCCAGGAACGCAGGCCGTCTCCACCCTTGAGAGACGGCTGCGGTCCTGAAGGCGCCGCCGGCTCCGAGTCACAAACCTGCACTGCCTGGGGGGGCCCCCTTTCTTGGGGTCCGAACGCTCTGGTGCCTGCACCGCCCACCACCGGTTCCACGAGAGAGGAAGGAGTGCGGACTGCAGGGTCTGACTCAGAGGGGAGATGAATTTGCTCCACCGCCCGGCCCCCACTGGGGGCGCCTCCTCCCCAGGGAAGCCCCGGGCCTGTGAGTGGGAGCCGGAGGGTGAGGGAGGACCCTGGGCCCGTCCGGGACGGCGAGGAGCAGGCGGCGGCGGGGCCACGGCGGGCGCTCACCGCGGCACTGCAGCCCCACGCGGAGGTTGATGCAGTCCACCGGCAGGTGCACCTTGTCCTCCATGCTCTGCCGGGTCTGGTCGCTGTAATAGACCAGGTGGCCGTCGGACCAGAGGTCGAACCAGTTCTTCTTCCAGCGCTTCAGTATAGTACCTGAAAGAGCACGGACGGACGGCTGGCCGGGAGCTCCCCAGGGACGGGAGCAGAGGGGACGGCCCTCTGCGGCCCCCCGCTGCCCCGCGCAGCCCATCCAAGTGGCACAGAACAGGGACCGCAGGGGCAGGGCACCCACACAGCACGGGACACTGGGAGCACCGTCCGCTCCACGTCCCCAGGCTGCTCTTAAACTGAACCTCTTGGGGTGACGCGGGTTGGTAAAAGCACACGGGTCTCAAGTGCACACGTGCAGGGCACGTCTGCACACGCGTGTGCGAGGCAGGGTTTCCTCTGCTGGGCTGTTGTATGTTATGACTGCGTTGTCTTCCATGCAAACAACTGCGACCCTTCTCTCGCCCACACCTGGGCTGCACTGTGTGCCCCCCAAGGCCACATCTTCTCCCGTCACCTCGTATTTGATCCCCGTCCCTCTGGTCACCACCCCACCGCCATCTGTGTCCGACAGTTTGTTTTCCTTGTCCGCCTGTTGCTCCCAGTTTTACGTCCCACAAACGTGAAATCACGTGGCTCCTAACTCCATCCGTCTGACCTGTTTCCCTTAGCACGACGTTCTCGCGGTGCATCTATGTCGATGCGAACAGGGCAGCCCATCTCCTGGACGGCTGAGTGCTGTTCCCCTGCAGAGACGCCCCGCGTCACCATCCGGTCCTGGCCGAAGTTGCCTCCACGTCTCGGCCACCGTGGACGGCCAATGCTGCCCTGGACACAGGGGCGCATGTATCATTGCAAATGCACGTTTTCAGTTTTGGGGGGCAGACACCCGATAGAGGGGTGGCTGGGTCACATGGCAACTCTGTTCCTACTTTTCCGAGGAGCCCCCATGCCGTTTCCCGCAGCGGCTGCACCAGGCTGCGCGCCCACCAGCTGTGAACGGGGGCTGTTCCCCACCACCTCTCCAGCACGTGTTACTGCCTGTCTGTGGACAACGGCCCTCCCACCAGGTGTGCGGTGGTGTCTCACTGTGGCTTCCACTTGCATTTCACTAAAAGTCGACCGCCTTTTCGTGGATCTGTTGGCCGTCTGTGGGTCTTCGTAGGAGAGGTGTCTGTCCAGGTCCTCTGCCCACTTTCCAACTGCTGTGTGTTTGGTGTTGAGTTGTGGGAGTTCTTCATATATTTTGGATGTGAACCCGTCACTGGAGCTGTTGTTTGCAAATGTCTTCTCCCATTTGGCTGGTTGCCTTTTTGTTTTGCTGGAGGTTTCTTTTGCTGTGCAGAAGCTTTTTAGTTTGATATAGTCCCATTCATTTATTTTTGCCTTTACTTCCTTGCCTTTGGGGTCAGATTCATAAAATCCTAAGACCAAGGCCCCTAAGGTTAGCCCCTGTGTCTTCTCCCGTGCACCTGAGTGTTTCAGGCCTTATGTCCAGGTCTTTGATCCGAGATGAGCTCCGTTTTGTACATGGGGACACACCGTAGTCTAGTTTCATTCTTTTGCACGTGGCTTTCCAACTTTCCTGGCTTGCTTTTCTCCCTTGTCTGCTCTGGGCTCCTTTGTCAAAAATTGTCTGCCCATCCACATGTGGGTTTGTTTCTGGGCTCCCAGTTCCGTTCCATCCGTCTGTGTCTGTTTTTCTGCCGTTACCACGCTGTTTTGATTGTTGTCGCTCTGCAGCATAACCTGAAGTCAGGGAGTGTGACACCAACACCTCCGTTCTTTTTCCTCAGGATTGCTTCAGTATCCAGGGTCTTTTGTGGTTCCATAGACATCTGATGTTTCTTTTTTGTCTATTTCTTTAAAAAACACCACTAAGAGTCTGATGGGGATTGAGTTAAATCTGTGTATTGTTCTAACGTGGACGTTTCCACCACGTTGGTTTATCTAATCTGTGACACAGACTATCTGTCCATCCCCCTTGTGTCTTTTTCAACCTTTTTAAATAACGCATTGTGGTTTTCAGTAGATTGGCCCTTCACATCCTTAAGTTTCCTCCTAGGTGTTTTATTCTTTTTGTTGCAATTGCAAAAGGAAATTTTTTTCATTTCTTTTTCTACAATTTCACTGTTAGTGTATAAAGACACAGAGAGTTTTGAGCACTAATTTTATACTGTTTCCAGTCATTTCTGGCGGAGTCTGCCACACCTGTGAACCGCCAGCCTTCCCAGTTTCCTGTACCCTATCAGGCCCCCTCTAACCGAGAGGGGGCATCCACAGCACTTGCCCAAACCGACAAATGAGTGACCCCAGCGCCCGTGTGACTGGCAGCTCCCGAGCTGAGCAGAAACCACCAACCAGCCACCGCACGACAGCAGGTGGAGTCCCCGTCGGTGGAGTTCTGGCCACGTGTCCCCCCGCCATCGAAGCCCTGCCTACACGCTCCCAAATGAGGCTGTGCTCCGTGTCCGGGTCGGGCGTCTTGCGGGCGTGGGTGGCACAGCAGGAAAGGGGTCCCGGGGGCAGTTCTGACACGTGTCACCACCTGCGCGCCTCCGCTGCTCTGAGACGTGG
The DNA here is from genome assembly GCA_028533065.1 of Trachops cirrhosus. Lineage (NCBI taxonomy): Eukaryota > Metazoa > Chordata > Mammalia > Chiroptera > Phyllostomidae > Trachops > Trachops cirrhosus. Next base: position 654,691 of record CM052548.1, on the reverse strand, counting down.
TGAACGTAACCCACCTCACTCACTCACCGTTTTGTCCTGGGGCCCTGCCCACCAGTCGGGGGGTGGGGAAGTGGGTGCGTCTTCCCTGCACACACTGCTCAGACAGCCTGTGCTGTCCGCGGTTTCAGGTGTCCCCTGGGGGTCTTGGAACAGGCCCCCTGCAGATAACGGGGGGGCTACTGTCCAAAGGTTTGGTTTTAGACAAAAGGACACTCTCGGGTCGAGTCTTCATCCCTATAATTAAAGACTCCACGTTTCAGCACCCCAGTCCCGCCACAGGTGAGCCAGGCGTCCGCCACACGGGAAGCAGGGCCTCCCGCTGACCCATCAGCCCGTGGGGAGAGGCGGGTGAGCCTCCGGCGGCCGTCGGGAACAAAGCCGGCCACCGTTGCCGGGCTGCTCTGCACACAGCCACCCGACACAGCCACCCGCGGGGGCTCGGGGGTGCGGAGAGGGCCCGAGAACCCTGGAAACTCCCGAGAGGACCCCCGGGGCGACGTCGTGGGCACGGCTCCGCCCTCTGCTTTGTCTGTGCACAGATCTGCTTCAGCAGCAGAAACACAGACGGGGCTGGGGTCCCCGCACGGTACTCACTCTGCCGCAGCAGCCACCCGCTCTTCACAAACGCCATCGTCCACCTTCGGGAGAGAGACAGGGTCAGGACTGCCCCGGAGAGGGCCACCCTTCCACTCACCACACTCTGACACCCGACGGGTGGGAGCTTCCACGCCGGCAACCACTTCCCCAGCTCCAGAACACGGCTGGACGTCTCCTGATTCGACCCGATGCTGACCTTCACCCCCTGGAGTCGGCCTCGGAGCCCTGGGCACGCGCCCCCTGCCAGCCTCAATGCCCCCCGCCACAGAAGCTCTCGGACCCCATCTTGTGCGCTGCTCGGCAGGTCCTAGGAGGCAGCTGCTGGTGACTGAGCTCTGTGGCCAGCCTGTGTCCCTCCCTGGAGGTCCCAGGAGGGCCTGAAAGCTCTGACCTCTCAGCACAAGGCGCCCCCCGCCCCAAGTAACCAGCCCACCCTGCGGTTCTGGGGCCCTGAGCAGCGTTCGCGCCAACTCGGCTGCAGCTGCAGGAGGTGCAGTGGGGGCAGCAGGGCGCGCCCGCCCCCGACCTCTCGGGAGCGCCCGGGGTTTCAGAAGTCCACACGTCTCCCATTACAGTGTCACCAAATCTCAGCCAGCTGGCCTGAGTCTCCGTCCTCATCCCCTTCAGGGTCAGCGGACCGAGGGATCGAAGCCACTCGACCCCACTGACCACCTGGCACTCACCAAACACAGTGTAATCTCAGTGGGGCCAGTGCAACCCCCACCCCCTCCCACTGGAGGCTCCGCCTCCACCCCGCCCGCCCTGCGGAGTACACCCCCACTCAGCAGCCCGCGCACACTGCGAGTTCGCGCGGTCCGGGGTCGTGGCTGCTCCTGACACACCCCTGTCCTGGGCTCCGGCGTCCAGCAGCCTCCGCGTCCTCCCTGTGGTGCCGGGTGACTTCAACGCCCGGTCAGGTGTGCACGGCTGTCCACAGGTGCAGCAGCCAGGCCAGAGCAGAACACCGGGAACCGGGAAGAAAAAGCATGACAGCGTGAAGGACAACAACCGAGTCAAGAAGACCCGGGGAAGGCTCAGAGAGAACGCCTGCAGCTGCATGGCGGCCGCGAGGCCGCCGGCCTGCGTGGACGGAGCTCCCGCGGGGCAGGAGCGGCACGTGCTCGGCCGCTCACAGGAGAACACCCAGGAACAGGCACCACCCCCCAGTGCGCCCCGTTCCCTCACCTGAGCAGACCGAATGCAAACACCGGGCTCCAGGACGCCCCAGGGTCAGGCCGGCACCCGGGGAAACGCGGACGCCCAGGGGGAGGACGCCCAGCGCGGAGCACACCCACGGCAGGAAGGCCGCCCCGCCCGAGCGCTGCTGGGAGGGGATGCGAACACCCCTCCCGGAGGCTTAGCGTGCACGCCCGCCGGCCGGGAGTGCGGCCACCCTAGGAGCAGACCTCACTCCCGCACCTGCAGAGACTCACCAACCCACACACCCTCCCGAGACAGCCCTTCCACTTGTGCTGCACATCACGGCCAGCCCGGCCCCGGGGTAATGCCGAAGGGGCGCCTGCCCCCCCAACCCCGCCCCGCAGGTCCTGGTGCAAACGTGCTGAGCCCCGAGGGGGCAGCTGACGCTGCACAACTGCTCTGTTAGGAACTGAGGAGCTGGTGCCCTTGCCACGGATCGCCAAGCACAGGGACAAGGGGATGCTGAGTGTACTTCAGAAGACAGGGTGGCGATTCAGTCCTATCACATCTGTCTGTACTGCTCAAAAATTTGTAACAACCTGCATGTGTTACAGCCTTTTATTTCCTGCAATCGACAGATACTGACTGGAGGCCGAGGTCACAGGCCACCTTTGTCTCCACGTCCGAGTTTTCAGGTGCTCTCCTTCGGGAACTAGGTTGGAAAACGGAACACCAGCCTAAGCGGGCCCCTCAAGAGAGCAAACGAGCCGCCCTCATTTAATTCTTTCCGTCTCCGTGTGGCTGAATTCTCGCCTGTCTCCAAACCTTTAGAAAAAGAACTCCACAAAGCTTTGTCCTCGCAAATTCCAGCATCTCCAGTCTCAGAAAGTTCTTAACCTCTTGCAATTTCTGCCAATTCATGCTGCCTAAGCTCGCCAAGACAGGAAGTGAGTCTTGCATCCTTCCGCACCTTTCTGCCACGCTTTCAGGCTCTCAAATACACAGTCCCGCTGGACCAGACCCGACAGTCTCTCTCCTTCCCCCAGGGGATGCTGGCACTGCTCCCGGTGGCTGGCAGCCACTCTGCGATGAGGAGGGAGCCAGCCTGAGGGCAGGGAACTGCAAGGGAGCAAAGCGAACTCTGCTGAACCACTGATTCAACCCACCTGTTCAGCCAAATGGTAAGTTTTTTTCATCCTTGAAACTGGGTTGAACTGGTTTCCTACAAACCTGCAGCCTTAAGCATCCTAAAATAATCATTTACTTCCAAAAAGATTTGAGGCGGAGAAATAATACCATCATATTTCCATTCAACAAATATCCTTTGAGCACCTACTATGTGCCCGGCCTTGGAGTAGGACCAAGGACAGAGAAGTGACCGAGCCAAAGTCCCTGCTTTTATGTAGCTTCCAGTCTAGTGGAAGAAACAGGTTATACTCATAAATTAAAAAGCTGGGCCGTGCAGTGTCACCGAGAGCACCACAACTGTACGGTGACAGGTCACCCAGCACAGACAACTGAAGGTGTGTCCACTCACGCCACATCCCGGGATTCATGACTAAGCCTCCCCCGGTCATAACGTGAACTCTCAGCCTGTGGCTCGGGTGAGGAGGAGAACAGTGGGGACAGGCCCACACGTCATTGGTCGGTGCTGGGGGCTGCGGAGAGACAGTGCAGACACGGAGCCTGCCTGAGACGCGGTCACCCAGCAGCTGCCGCTGGTCATGAAGCCAAGTGAACAGTCCAAAAACGAGGAGCAACGGCAAGGAGTTTCCCGAATTTCCGTGTAACTTCTTTTAACCTCTACTGGTGCCTGATACTAAGGTGGCCGTGTGCGCTGTCACTGCTGAGAGTCACATGTCAGACCGGGTGCACGGAGACCAGGAGCAGCTCGTCCTGGAGGGTCCCTGAGAGTCGGGGTCCCCGCGTCTCCAGTGCTCATGAGACCACACGCACCCGTGAGGCCAGAGGCAGAGGCAGGGCCCAGGTCAAACCCAGGAGCTAGATTCCCGTCATGTGATGGCGTGCTGATAGGAGCACGGGACGGAGGACAGGCTGAACTGGAGTTCCAGGTGCTTTGGGGGCCGTGGGGCTTAGAGTCAAAGATTAAGAAAGTATGTTAGCCACGTCCTGGGGGTCTCGCTGCAAAGCAAGATCCAGGAGATGTTTAGAAGTGCACTTTCTTGGGACAATACAAAAATGCAGCTAGTTTCGCTTAAAGGAACAAGAGCTTAAGCAATAACATCGGTCACAAGACGTTCCGTTTCTCCTTTTGCTTTAAAGATAAGATCACTGACTCATACCCTTGAGATCTCTTGCAGAATCTTAGTTCCCCAACCCAGTTGACTCTTGTGACCGGTTAGGGGCGATCCACACAAGATGAGGTCAGGAACTGAGTTCACCAGGCTCCAGAAACCGCTGAAGCTTGCTCAGAACTCAGTCAGCTTCGCCACTGATCCCAACCACAATCTTTGCATTGAAAGGCCCTTGATTAAAAACCATCAGGAAGGGCTCCGGCCAAGATGGCAGAACAGGGGGACACTGCCCTCACCTGCTCCCGTGACCACATCAAAACTACAACTACGTTCCCTAGAACAATCACTTGAATAAAGCCTGTGAAGTCCGGCTGAACAGAAGCCCTATGCCTAAAAGCATACAGAAGCCACTTCCACACTGGCAGGAGGGGCGGGGATGCAGCATGAGCTGGCCCCACGGTCACATGGGACGGCTCAGGAAGAGGTCAAGTTCAGCTGGTGCCAGACACAGGGGGGGAAATGGAGTGGTGGGGCTTCAGGGCAAGGGCCCTCTCCCTGCATGGCATCGGATGCCACCTTTCCTGTGTGAAGCCCTCCCTGGACATGGCCAAATCTTACTCTCATTTCCCAGAAGAAACTTTTCAGGCCAGAAGGGACTGGCACAAAACAGTCACAGTGATACTTGTGACAAAGCAGAGACTTGGAGCCAAGATTGCTCTGCCCAGCACAACTATCGAAGGAGAGACAAGAGTTTCCCAAACAAGAAAAAGCTAAAGCCATTAATCACCACCAAACGAATATTATGAAAAATGTTAAAGGGAATTCTTTACAAAGAAAAAAAAGGAACAGAAATATGAATAAAATGGCAATAATACATATGTATCAGTAATCATTTCAATGTAAATGGATTAAATGCTCCAATCAAAGCTTATGGGGGGGCTGAATGGATAAGAAAACAAGACCCTTACACATGCCGCCTACAAGAGACCCACTTCAGACCCAAAGGTACAGGCAGACTAAAAGTAAAGGGATGAAAAGATATTTCAAGCAGACAGGAAAAAAAGCTAGGGCAACAATACTAATATCAAATAAAATGGGCTTTAAAACAAAGGCTATAAGAGACATTTATTTTGTAATAATCATGGGATCAATCCAACAGGAGGATATACCCTTCAAACATTTCTATATCCCAGTAATATAGGGAAATACTAAAGATCAGAGCTAAAATAAGCAAGATAGAATCTAAAAAATATACAAAAGATCAATGAAGCCAAGAGATGGTTCTTTGAAGATATGAACAAGGTTGATAAACCATTTGCCAGGCTCATCAGAAAAAAAGAGAGGACCCAAATTAAAAAATCGGAAATGGAAGAAAAATGATGACTGACACCACAGAAATAAATACAAGGGATCGTAAGAAAATACTGCAATTACACGCCAGTAAACTGAAAAATCTAAAAGAAAGGGATAAATTCCCAGAAACACACAACCTTTCAAAACTGAATCAAGAGAAACGAAATCTGAACGGACGATTACAACTAACGGAATCAAAGCCGTAATCAAAAACTCCCAGCAGCTTCACTCCTCGGCAGGGAAATGCAAATTAAAACCATCACCAGATATCACCTCCCGCCTGCCAGACCGGCTATCAGTAAATCAAGGAACAAGTGCCGGCCAGGACCAGGAGAAAGGGGAACCCTCGTGCACCTAGTAGAGAAGGCGACTGGTGCAGCCGGTTTGCCACGGTGGAAAGTAGTATGTAAAAACGGAACTGCCTTATGACCCAGCGATTCCACTTCTGGGAATATTTCCAAAGACACTAACTTAAAAAATAAATGCACCCCTATGTTCACTGCAACGTTTCCAATAGCTAAGACACGGAAGCAAGCCAAGTGCCCATCAGCAGACAAGCTGATAAAGGGGAGGTGGTATGTATTGGGTTGGAGCTTTCCTCTGGGAGATCCAAGTCCCCTCCCTGGCGCGGTGGACAAGCAGAGATTCTCAACGGCCAGGAGTCAGAAGCGATTAGAATTAACTACTTTCCCCTGGAATTTTTAAAATTGAATGTATGGGGTGGCGGGGGCTTGGCTAATAAAACTATATACTATTCTATAATAACATCATCTGCAGATTGTATGATCGTCCCAACTTAACCCTTTCCTCCAACCGCCCCGAAAAACGCACTTTTGTTATTCGCTCATTTATGAAGCCTCATCTCTGTAAGTTACCCTACATTTGAGATTTTAAGAAAAACAAAAAACTTAAAAACCCCTGTGCCGACGCGAAAGAAAAATCCCTGACCTCCTTAGGAATTCCCAACCTAGTTGGTGAGAGACTCAAACGTGGAAAAAAAGATTTTCTCTAAATAATGTGCAATCACGCACATAAAAGCTACGGAAACTGTAAAACCGAGCGAAGAGCAGACGGAGCGCCCAGCGGTCCCGCCAGCCGGTGGGAGGAGAACGTGGTGGTGGTGCCCGGCTTCCCCCCGAGGCCCGGACTTGGGAAAGCGGCGGGGGCCGGCAGCCCCTGCGAAGCGGGAGCGCGGGGACCCGCACCACGGCGAGCGCGAGCGGGGCGGGGGAGGTGGAGATGGAGAGAGGGCGCGAGCGGGGGCGCAAGACCGACCCCTCCGAGGGGGCGCGGGGCTGGGCACAGCCCACGACAGTCGGGGGGTGTCCAGACCACACCAGACTTTTACCTGCGAATATTCCGGCGGGCGTCGTCGCACTCCAAGCAGACGAGGAGCGCAAGGTCGCTGCGGTACCCACAGCCCAGCCCACTGCGCGCCTGCGCCCTGCAGACCCTCTCGCGGCCCCGCCCCGTCGCGGGTGCGCATGCGCACTCTCGGCCCGCCCGCGCAGGCGAGGACCTGCGGCGGAGCCCGGGAGAGCTTGGGGTTTCCGAGGAAGGAGCGGAGGGGCAGGGTGTGCGCATCCTCAGCCCTGCTTCAGTACGTGCAGAATTTTCAGCGAAAGGGGGGTGTTCCGAACCCTTGCTTCGAGAGACCGTCCTGGAGCCGGGCTCCTCAGACACTCGAACTGGAGGGGGAAGACGCAGAGGCTAAGCCTAGGGCCTCCCGTCTCGCCAGAAGCAAGGATTGCTCAAAAATAAAGGCGAGGAGGCCCGTGAAAGGCCGTGCCCGTGAACCTGAAAGCTCCCCATGGCCAAATCTGGAACAATTGGAGCAACAAAATAAATTACGTAGTATTGGATTATAATTTAGAGTGTAAGCTAAATATATTAGAGTTCATTCTGCTGTAATAAGTGATTAAATAAATTAATGGTAAGAAGAGATGCATCTTCCTTATCGAATTCTAATACCCCATTTAGAGAAGGTGTTGAATCCCTAACCCCCTTCTCCCGTGTGGGCCGTGCAAGTGACTTCCTCCCAAAGAGTACGTTACAGGGAAGGGGGAAAATAGTTTCGTCGCAGGTGGGCGCCAGTAATTAGGTTCTTGGTCATCACAAACACTGAATTGAAGCGAACACAAAGAAAGAGCACATTTACTAAGCAATAGTACCCTCCACAGAACATGGGAGCAGGCCAACTCCAAGCAGAGATTGGCCCTCAGGGGCTGGAGGGATGCTATTCCAACAGGATGGATAGTTCCCCGCTAGTTTTGGCGGGCTTTTATTGTGCATGTACAAGTAGTTGTATTGCTTTTAAGATCCTGTGCATGTGGTCTCCCATGATTTTCCTTGATTGCCCACCAGGGGAGAGGGTTCCCATAATGCTAATTTATTTTAACAGTTATCACGGAACAAGGGGCATGGAGCATCTGCACAGGCGCTGCACGATTCACCAGGATTCAGGGCTTTTCCTGAAAGTGGGGACAACCGGTCTTAGAACAGGGTCTCTGTCCTGTATCAGTGTCCCTTGTCCTAGTCCTGGGTAGCCTCTGGAGCTTCCTCGCTCCTGACTATCTTCTGCCTCAGTTGGGCACCCTCCCGCAAAGCGAAGAGTCAGGGCACTTACCAAGAGGCAACCCAACGATGATTCTCTCTCATTCTCCCCCCGCCAACCTCCTTTTCTCTCTCCATCCCTCTCCCTCTCTCTCTCTCTATATATATATACATATATATGAAATACATATGGAATAATTATATATATGAAATTATATATGAAATAATTCCCAAAGAGGTACAGAAAAGGAGAAACTTTACGGAAGTGAATAGTTTGCAAAACAGGGAAACAGTTTCAGGTAGGAACCGAAAGTGTGCTTTAACCAAAACAATCCTTACCCGAAGGTATGTTCATTGATTTTAGAGAGTGAGGGAGGGGTGGGGAGACAGAGAAACATCTTTGTGAGAGAGAAACATCGATTGGTTGAACATTTATGTCTTTTTTGATTTGGATACTATTTTGCTATGGTGTAAGATATAGATCCAATGTTATATTTTTTCAGATGGCTCTATTTTGTCCCAGTACCATTTATTGAACAGTCTAGCCCTGGCTGGTGTGGTTCAGTGGATTGAGTGCTGGCCTGCAAACCAAAGGGTCGCTGGTTGGATTCCCAGTCAGGGCACATGCCTGGGTTGCAGGCCAGATTCCCCAGTAGGGGGCACAGGAGAGGCAACCATATATTGTTTTTCGCCCTCTTTCTTCCTCCCTTCCCCTTCTCTCTAAAAATAAATAAATAAAACTTTTTTTAAAAAGTCTATCTTTATCACCAGTGATTTGATCAAGATGCTACCTTTCAAATAACTTCCCAGTTATTTGGGTGTATGTCTAGATTTTCTGTTGTATTTCATTGGTCTGTCTATTCATGCATTAACAAAACATTGTTTATTCATTGAGGCTTTTAAATCGACTTTATTCTTGGGGGGGGGGGAGTCCAGGAACTTCTCCCTATTATGCTTTACTTTCAAAGTTTTCCCAGATGTTCTTGCTTTTGATTGTTTTGTTGTTTCATATGTAAATTAGAATCACTTTATCTAGTCAAAAAATTATTGTTTTATAAATTGTATTAAATTCATAATTAATTTAGGGAGTGTTCACATTATTCTGGGATTAAATCTACTTATCCTAGAATATGTTTTTCTCCATTTCTTGTGCCATTTGGTAGTTATTTAAACTTGTATTCATACAGATTTTGAACAATTCTTATAAATTTATTGCTAGGTGTATACTTATTTTTCCTATAACTAACCTTGTACAAAATAAATTTTATTATATCTTCTAACTAGTTATTTAAAATGTGACAACTATTTTATTTTTTTCACTGTTATTACTGTTGATGAATTCTCTTATTTTTTGTGTACTTCTTTAGATGATCCCATCTGCCTGGACCCAACGTGTAAGTGAGAAATAAATTTCTGTTGTGTGAAGACACCGAGGTTTGGGGCTTATTGTTAATACAGCATTTCCTAGCTATCCCAACAGACACAAGCGATTAAACACCAACAAAAAAAGATGCCCGGCACACTAATATATTAGGGCAAAATTCTGTAGCAGCAGTGGAAAGGAAGCAGGAGATCAAGGAGGAAAAGAAACAATGAAATTTCATCCTGTAGAACTTATTTGTGTATTTTTTAAGAGATTTTATGTATTTTTGCCCTGGCTAGTGTGGCTCAGTGGATTGAGCTCCGGCCAAAGGGTCGCAGGTTTGATTCCCAGTTGGGGCACATGCCCGCGTTGCAGGCCAGGTCCCCAGTAGGGGGCGCGCGAGAGGCAACCACACATTGATGTTTCCCTCTCTCCCTCCCATCCCCTCTATCTAAAATAGCTAATTAAAATAAAGTAAAAAGATTTTATTTATTTTTAGAGAGAGGGGGAAGGAAGGGAAACATCCATAGGTTGCCTTTGGTAAGAGCCCCCGACAGAGGACCAACCGCGCCCCAGGCCCCTGCCCGGATCGGAGATCAAACCTGCGACCTTTCTCTCTGCAGCCGTGCCCAGCCCGCCACGTTCCGATGCGCCCTTTCCGCATCGCATCAGTGGGCGTAGCGACAGCTGCTGGAGAAGAAACAGTCCACAGTAGCGTCTGTTCTAAAAGGTCAAGGGAGACAGACATCCCAGCGGCCAAAGGCGTCTCCGGCTACTGACCAGTCCACCAGCTACTCGCAGGGAGCCGCCGGCCTCCACATCCGGGGCCTCTCGACGCCGACGGGAGCGCGCACTCCGCCCCCGCGCTCGGAAGGGGCCGCCGAGGGAAGTGACGGCGCGCCCCCGCCGCGGCGCGCTCCGGCCGGAAGTGAGGTCGGACACCCGTGGCTGCGCGGCTTCGGCGGGGAGCGCGGGCTGCGGGGAGGCGGGCCGGGCCAGGCGGCGCTGGCGACGGGGACTTGGAGGCTCAGCCCTCGCGTCGGAGCAGGCCTCTGCGGTGCTCGCCCTTAGTGCGGCTCCAGCGCCCAAGCCATCCCGGGCCGGCGTGCGCTGGCCGTCCAGGCCCAGGCCGCCGCCGCGGCGCGGTGAGTGCGGGCGGGGCCCGCGCGGGGCGCGGCTGCCTGGCCGGAAGTGCGGCGCTTTGTGCAGCTGGCCTGGGGCGGCACCAAGGTCGAGCCCGCCGCCTGGGGTTCTGCGCGCCCGGGAAGGGACCGGAGGGGCTGGGCGGCGTGGGGGAGGGGGCCCGGGACGCGGGCAGGTGCGGAGCGGGCGGCGGGGCCGCTGCCCAGGTGGAGTCTGCACGAGCGCGTTCTCTCTGGGCCTCTGGGAGGTGGAGTGCGAGCAGATCCGGAAAATGGATGAAAAACGGGGAAGCAGCGGATTGTGGTTCCTGCAGCCCAGGTTTAGGTTCTGAGATTTTAATAGTCTGATGTGTACACGATTCCCTTTGTTTACCCACAGAGTAAAGATTCTGTTGGTCTGGCAGAAACTTGGTGTTCGCCTTCCGGCGTGAAAGCCTTTCGTGTTTTCTAAAGAAAGGACGTTTCGTGGCCCAGTCTGGGTCAACTTTGCTAAAGACAGGTGAAGCATTTTCTCTTTGATAGTGTCTGTAAATGCGCCCTTAATGGATTGTATGAGTTGATGTTTAATTAAAGTCATACATAAAAATATCCTGGAGTGTCTTGGCACGCAAGAAATTTTTTATCAAGTATTTTATGACAACCCTGGTGGAGTTATCATTCTCATTCTCATTCATTTCTTCAGCAAGAAATATTTTTAAATGCAAACGTTTGTCTAGTTGCCGCTCCTAAAAATTTCTAGTCATCCTTGTGTATGTAACTTGAGGTTACTTACCAAAATAGTATATGAAAAACTAGATTAAAAGTTTTTAGTTTTGGCTGTAATAGGGGCACATTTTTAAATTTTGGTAAGTATAGGTGTAAGGGATTATTTTTGCAGTGACAGCCAAGAATTGAACAATCCGAAGCTATTTTTTTTCTAATGTAAGTTCCTGTGATGCACATCATGGAGATTTTATTTTTGTCCTGAGCTTGGTGGGCTGGCAACGTGTGTTTGCATACGCCACTTAGGTTTAGTCATGGTATGAAACTAAGGTCTGGTAGAGGTCCCCGAAGGCTTACTTATTCATTTTTAGTTTATCTTTATTGTTGACACTTGCAGATGTCCCATTTCCCCCTTCGCCCACCTCCACCCAGCCCCGCCCCTGCCCTCTCTGGCCATCACCCCACTCTCTGCACTGGGTCATGCATTTAGGTTCTTTGGTTGATCCCCTCACCTTCCATCCAGCCGCCTCCCCTCTGACAGCTGTCAGGTGCAGCCCACTTCCCGCAGCGCCTGCCCCTGGGGGTGTTTTTGGTGCAGCAGTGGCTAGAAGGCCCAGCAGGGACCCCCTCTTCCTGCCCCCTGCCCATCAGAATAGTGGGGGCATTGGGCACATGTGCAGGGCGATGGCTCTACCTGCCATAGTTGCCACCGCTGCTGTCCTGCCGGCCACCTGACGCATCTGTGAGGACCCTCGGTGAGTCCTCAGAAATGAAGCCCAGAAAGACATGCGATCACAGTTCCCAGACCTTGCCTTGTCCTGGCCCCGGGGCCGGCCCCTTGGTTCAGTTGGAGAGGGAACTGCAACGTTGCTTTTGTCAGTCCCGTTACCATGTTTTCTCATCCATGGTTTTTCATTCAGGAGGACCTTTTAATCACTTTAGGAAGTATTTATTCTTTTTCTGTGGGGAAGTAAAAGTGTTTTCAGGAAAGGTAACCTCTGGCTAGTTGGGAATTGATGGTCGCTATTTAGCATTCAGATGCGGTCCCGTGGGGTTCTAGTGGCACGTGCAGGGTGCCTTTTTACTGGTTCGAGCGACAGGCCAGGTCCCTGGGGAAGGAGGCCTGTGGGGCCCGTGCTTCCCAGTGTTTGCAGCTGTGGCCGCGAGGGGCGGTGCTTTCCCAACACCCGGGCACAGGTTTGGTGGGGATGTCTGTTTCACTTCCCTGGGCAGTTTCTACCTGGGAGTGGCGTGGCCAGGCCCCCTGGTGACTTGTCCTCACCGGCTGTGCCGTTCTGGCGCCCCCTGCCCACCAGGTGGCGTCTCCTGTCAGCCCCACACTCAAGGGTTTCCACGGGGTGCTCCCACCCTGACCCGGGTCTGAACGGTCGCCTGCTGGTTCCCTGCATGTGGCCTGGGCTCCACACTAGCCCTGTCGCCCGGTGTCCCCACGGGGCACCTTGCGCTTTCTCATTTCTGTGGCTCTTTGGGGTCTTACCTGCTTTTAGAGCTTACTGGGAATACCTCCTCCGTGAGTCAAGTTTTCCCCGACCAATCTCCCCATCTCCACTCAACCCTGGAACACTGTTTCTTAAATATTTTATTTATTCGTTCATTTATTTACGTGTCAGAGAGAGAGGAAGGGAGGGAGAGAAACATCAGTGCGTGAGAGAGACGTGGATTCCTCTCGCGTGCCCCCAGCCAGGGGCCTGGACTGCAGCCCAGGCGTGTGCCCTGACCAGAGACCCCCGGACTCCCAGTGGTCTCCCCAGAGCCACAGCAGCCAGGGCTCGGAGCCCTCTGCCCGTCTCAGCACCACGCACACCGCTCCTGGGCTGTCTCGCAGCCCTCCGTCGTCCGCTACGGCAGCCGCCACCGGCAGGCGGCCGCTCACTGGACACCTAAACCAAGAGGCAATGCCTTCGCCCTGCTGGCCGCATCGAAGTGCCCGGCGGCCGTCCGTGGCCCCTGTGTGTGGACAGAGCAGACACACTTCCGTCCTCACAGAAAGTCTGTCGGACTGCACTTCTCCAGGCTGCAGACCCAGGCCGGGGACTGGGACTTGCCTCCCACTGTCTGTGTGGCCTTTGCGTAGCGCTTTGCTTGGCTGGGCTTTGATTAAGAAAATAAAATTGGGTCCTGGCGCAGAACAGAGAAGTGGGGTTTGGGGAAGTAGTTCCCTTCTCCAGAGAGATGGCAGTTGAACCGGAAAAGCAGGTGAAATAGGTGAGGGTCCCTACAACTCCCCTGGAGACCAGCCAGCACCGGGTTAAACAGCGGGACGGCGGTCGGCGGTCGCCAGTCTGCTTGTTAAGCTGTGGGTAGAAATTCACAGTCGATGCTCCTGCTTGTCGCACGCTCTCCCGTCCTTGTTGCCCTCGCGTCTCTTCCCTAGACCTGCGCTGTTTCGCGCGGTAGCCCCCAGCCCCACGTGAGTCCACGCGAACTGAGATTAAATGAAACTAAAAAGTCCGGCCGCACGCCGGCCACCTTGTCGGGCGCTCAGTCGCCCCTTCCAGCGCTGGCCGCCGTCCGGGACAGCGCGGGCCTGGACTCCCTGCTTAGCTCTGCTTGCCGACGGAGTGGCAGGCTTGGCATCTGCCTCTGGTTCACGAGGATGAGGAACAGGCAGCCGTTCAGGTGGTGCACGTCCCAGTGACTGGAGTCCCCAGTGTGTGCCTGCTTTGGCTAGAACCTGTGACAGGCTGCGGGTGTGGCCGAGCACACCTGTGTGCTGACCTGCTGGGCTGGGAGTGCCGGCAGTGAGTCGGGCGAGCTGCGTTTTGTGGTTTGTCTTCGCGATGGAGTTTGAAGTCCAGAGTTTTGAGGTGCGCGGGGTCCTTAGAAAGTCAGCGGGTGCGTGCATCTGACTGGTGCCAGGCGCCTGCCTGCAGGGCCTACGTTCTAGTGGGGGTGTGGTGCGGCGGGCGAAACAAGTGAGTGCCTGTGGGCTTTACGTGTTTTCCTTTTTAAAATAGACCTCACCTTCCAGAGAGGTTCAGGGTCCCAGCAAACCGAGCCAAGAGCACGGCGTTCCGGGGCACTGCCTGTTGCCTGCTGCGCGCCCCACCCGGGCTGTTTCTGCCGCTCGGCTTCGGGGTGCCCTCGTCCTCACTGCCCCACAGGCCAGGGCGACTCACCGGGCGAGAACCCCGAGTGGCCTTCATCAGGCTCAACTCACGGACACCAGGGCGGTAGCGCTCGCCTGGGGGAGCTCGCGGGGATGTTAGGTCACCGTTTCCGCTGCGAGTGGCGAAACCCTGGTTGTAGCCGAGCAAGTTCTTGGGCGTTTTAGGGAGAAAGGATTGCGGACGACGGAATGTTGGAGGCTAACAGAGTTGCTGGACTGTAGTTAACTTGTCTTTTAGAAAACGTGTGTTTAACAAAAGCTATTTACAAAATAGGGAAAAGTGCAAAAGGAACACTAAACCCACCCCTCTAAGGACAGGTACTCTTTGTGTCTCCTTACTCCTAGATGGTTTTCTTTCTTTTTTAAAAGGGTTCTGTTATGTACATTAGAAAGTGGGGAGAGGGGAGAGAGACATCCCTTGGGTGCCCCCCACAGGTGCCCAGACCTGGGATTGAACCCACAGCCCTGGCCTGTGCCCTGACCCGGAAGCGCACCTGCAACCTTTCTGGTGCCCGGGACGCTCCAACCCAGCGGCCCCCCCAGCCAGGCCCAGGGCGCTTTTCTGTGTTTCCTTACTGGCTTCTGCCCGGTGGACACGGCCGTGGAGGAAAGTTCCCGGGGCCCTGGTGGGTGCCTGGCAGGGCCGTGCTGTCGCCTCCTGGTCGGCATTGGTTGGCCACGGCTGAGGCCTTGTTCAGCGGGAGGCGAGGGGAGACGCTTGCTGCCTGCTTTTGTGAGGCTGGCGCTGGAGCGGAGCCGGAGACCAGGGCGCTGGACTGACTCACTTTCCTTCCCTTTCCAGTTCCGGGATCATGAATCCTGTGTACAGCCCTGGCTCCTCCGGGGTTCCCTATGCCAGCGCTAAAGGAGTCGGCTACCCAGGTGAGCGCGTGCGGTCTGTCTGCACGACTGAACCGGGGCGCCGGGCTGACACACCCGCCCGGGTGGCTTGGCTGCGGAGGGAATGTGCCGGCTCGAGCAGCCGAGAGGCCCGGAGCCCCGGTGGCCGCGGCGGTTTGGGACGAGGGTCTCCGGTCTGTCTCCCTGCCTCCCTCGCTCCGCAGGACTCGCTGAGCTGGTCCAGCTGCGGTCTCTGCGCCCACGGCCCTCCCCTCGGCCCCTGGCGGGCAGCCTGTTTGTCTCCGTCCCTGCTCTCCAGGAGAGCCCGGCCTCCTCTCCTCGGGCCGGGCCGGCCTGTGCCTCTGGCTGCTCCCCTCCCCGGTGACGGGCGGAGGTCTGAGCTGCACCCCCCTCAGGCAGACAGGTGACAAACGTAGGCTGTCCCACACAGGTTCCTGTGGTAGGACAGGCAACTTGAAAGCCCTGTTGGTTTAAAAAAAAAAAAACCTAGAAAGTTGAGTGAAAGGCTTAAAATGTACACATAACTGAATCTGCAAGAACATAAGAGACGTGTCTGCAGCTAAAGAGGAAGGTGGGGTGAAAACCAGTGCACTTGGCCCTGAGCGGACACCGTGCCCGTCCTGGGGCCTGCGAGGCTGGGGCTGGAGGCGGGCTCCCGTCCACCTGGTCCCTTCAGAGGGGGGCGGACGCCCAGGGAAGAGGGGGCTGAAGCACCCCGTTCCTGGCCCAGGAGGGGGCCAGTCTCTGGTGCGTCTCTGGAGCCGAGGCGCGGGCGCGGCTGCCTGCGTGCACTCCGGGAGCCATTCCGCACCCACCCACAGGGCTGGCTTTGGTCTTTGTTGAGTCTTCCCGGATGCCCGTCGCCTGCTGCCCGACCTCCTCTGGGGGCCGGTTCCGACGGCGACGCTGCCCGTCTCGTGTGCTGTCTCATTCGTGCTCCCCGGAGTCAGCAGGGGCTGTGGCGCAGCTTTCTGGGGCTCCCCGTTCCTGTTGTTGAAGGTCAGGCTGCTGGCGGGGGCGCGAGGGGCGCCCCTGTGGCCCCCGCAGAGGCCCCCTGGCATGCAGCGCCCCCTGCGCCCTGGGACTGGTGATGGATCGAGGGCCGAGCATCGAGAGTCAAACCGCCAGAGAATTGGAGTTTTCAGGCTCATGCCTGGGTGTTGGGGGGTGTTTTTGTTTTGGGGTGGTTTTTTTTTTTTTGCATTCCAGCTCAGTTTCTGCCTGGCGTGTTCGGCTGCAGCCGTGAGAAGCCCTGGCTGACAGGGACGAAAGGCGCGGCCAGGGCTGGGGCGCGTCAGGGTTCCGAGGGGAGGCGGCCACCACAGACACTCTGCTGGCCTTGGGCACTCAGCCCGGAGGCCTGGTGACGGAGGCGCGGTGACCGGCCCTGGTCTGGTGTGGAGTCCCGCCCTCCCCGGGTGACGTGCACTGTCCTGTGTCTCTCTGCAGCCGGCTTCCCCATGGGCTACGCGGCCGCGGCTCCTGCCTACTCCCCCAGCGTGTACCCCGGGGCCAGCCCGGCCTTCCAGACAGGTACGCAGACCGCGCGCTGGGGGGCGTCCCTGCAGCGGGGAGGGCAGGGAGGGGTGGGGGTCTCGGGAGAGAGGTTGCAGAAATGGGGCGTGGGGCTGCTGTCTGGTTCCTGAGCTCGGCCTTGCTGGCACGGGCAGTCGGAGGAGCCTCAGACGCCGCCTCTCCGACCTCGGTGCCCCACGCGGCCCCGTCCTGAGTGCAGGCGAGGCAGGCGCGTCCCTGTGCCGGGCATGCCGGGCGTGGGTTCACGAAGCCGGTCGACTGCTGGAAGCTACGGCTGTCGGGCTGCGTTGGAAGGTGCGTCATTCTGTTGCTAACAGAATGTTGCTGACGTTCTCAGAGCTAGCTTTAAGATTTCTAGGACTTTGGTTGTAGTTTTAAAAGAAAGTCTTATTTTCTTTGTGAGTTTTCTATACAGTTTTCAAAGTCGTATTCTCTTGTTTTGTTTCTTTTCTGTTATTCTTGTTTCTGAAAGTCTTGTTTTCTGTGCACGAGATCATGTTTATGTCGTAGAAACTGGCAGTGGGGTTGGAACTGGTTTGTTGGGTGGGTTTCCTCCAGCCGTGTTCCGGAGCCAGCTCGCTGCGGGCTTCACCTCCTGAGACGGCCTCCGAACCTCCCGGGGCGGGCTTGGGCGGGCCGGCCACACGCCGTGAGCCGCGACAGCAGAGGGGTCCGCGGTGGTGCCCTTTACCTGCATTCGTCCTGTCTCGTTTGTCACAAAACCCGTCCTTCCGGCCGTCTCTCCCTCTGGCTTCCGCCCCGACCGCCTCTGCTCTGCCTGCGGCGCAGGCCCAGGGCGGCTGCCGCTCCCACGGTTCTGACTCTGGTTCTGAGCGTGCCTCGCCGTCACTCGCGCCCCCTGCTCCCTGCACTGGGCGCCTGTCTGTGAGCAGCCCGTGGAGGTGCGAATGGCCCACGGCCGCATGCACGCGGGCTCAGGGCGCCACCCCCCTCTCCACGGCCCCTCTGTGGTCTCACTCCGGGGGTCTCGGAGCTGTTCTCTCTCGTTAGGTCATTGGTGTTTTCTAAAACCGGATGTTGATGAGATCTGTGGAATGTGCGTGCTGTCTGGGGGGAGCTGGCCTCTCCTAGCTCAGGCTCTCGGGCAGGCACCTTGAAGGGAGTACCCGCAGTTCGTTCTTCCTCTTCGTCCACAGTGTGCTCCTCCGTGCGCCGGCTGGCGGGCGCTGGGGTGTGTGCAGCTCCCGGCTGCCGCAGGCACAGCTGCAGTGCGTGATCGCGTGCAGGCCCCTGTGTGGGTGTGCGCTGCGTCGGCTCCCTGCGTCCAGAGGACAGGCGGGGCCGGCTCTCCCGCAGCTGCACGCGCGTTCTGCGGGCAGGGGGCTCTGCTTCGTGTCCCGCCCTCCACACCCTCGTTGACCGTGCCCTGGTCCTGCTTTGCAACCTGAGCCGTCCCCGCAGTGCAGGCGTGGTGTCTCTCTCACCTGGCGGCGACTGCCTCTCGGACAGGCCCGCTGGCTGCGCAGAGCTTCGAGGGTCGCCCCAGTCTGACCTTGAGCTTGGCTCGCGCCTGACGACGTTGGGAGTCTCTCCGCGTGCGTGCTCGCCATCGGTGTGTCTCCAGCTAGGTGTTCGAGTCCACCTTCTAGCTCTGCTTCTGGGGGCTCTCCTGTTCGCTCACCTGGGACCTGGTCCTTTGTCCCCTCATTCTGGCAGCTCCCCCCCGCCCCATGCGTGTCCGTGCACCAGGTGGGTCGGCCGAGGCTCCCAGTGTCGGCACGGTGACCTGAGGTCACGGCTATCCCATGGGGCCCAGTGGC
The DNA here is from genome assembly GCA_028533065.1 of Trachops cirrhosus. NCBI lineage: Eukaryota > Metazoa > Chordata > Mammalia > Chiroptera > Phyllostomidae > Trachops > Trachops cirrhosus. Next base: position 636,278 of record CM052548.1, on the reverse strand, counting down.
TCAGTCTTTCTGACCCCCTGAGCCAGGTCTCTGGGGTGCGCCTTGCACAGGCTGTGCGCCCCTCCTGTCACAGCTGAGCCTTGGTTGCTGTGGCCCGTCAGCCGGTGCGGGGGACTCGTGGGCACAGGCTGTGCGGCTCTGCCGGAACCGCAGTACTGTGGGGAGACCGACCCCACGAAGCGAGTTTGGAGCTCACTGGGGGATGCTGTGCAGCTGCCACGGGGCGTGTTGGTGTGGGGGCCTCTGCGGAGGGGCTCCGGGGCAGGCCCAGGTCGGCCACTGCCCGGCCGGGGCTGCGTTTGTTTTCTAAGTGCAGCAAGGTTTTGTGCCCCTCCCCCAGTGGCAGTCAGCGGGTGTCCATCTGCATGTCCCTGCCGCTCACACACGACTGTCCCGTGAGGGTTGCTGGCTGCCTCGGCTCCTCTCAGCTGTGCCGCTTGTGTGAGAGGCTGTAGGGAGCCTGGAGCCTGAGCCGGGCCGGCCGTGGGTTTTGAGACGTCACTTGGGCAGGGCAGGCGGCATGCGCCAGGCTGGTGGAGGCGCAGACTGGGCTTCCGCCGGCACCCGCACGTCCAGCCGGATCCTGGGCGCCAGGCGGCGGTTCTGCGGGCGAGCTGTGACTCGGACGTGTTCGAGGGGCTCCGGGCGCCGAGCCCCTGCACTGCCCCCTGGCCCGGAAGCCCACGCTGTGTCCTTAAAGCAGGCGTCAGGAAGCGAGGTGACGGGACCCAGTGCGAGCGTTCGTGCTACGCCCCGCCCCGCCCCGCCCCGCCCCGCCCCAGAAAGGCCAGGCCGGTCTGTGTTTTATCAGGACTCTGCGAGCGCACTTTCAACGCAGCGTTTTCCTTCGTCTCTTTCCTTCTGCACACGCCACTCGCACCTGCGTCTGGCGGGTGTGCGGTGCGACCACCAGGCTTCTTCGTTTCAGGCTACGCCCCTGGCACGCCTTACAAAGTGTCCTGCTCCCCCACCAGCGGGGCGGTGCCGCCGTACTCCTCCTCCCCCACCCCCTACCAGACTGCGGTGTACCCCGTGCGCAGCGCCTACCCCCAGCAGAGCCCCTACGCACAGGTAGGCCGGGCGCCCTGCGGGCCGGGTCCCGGGCTCTGGCCCGTGGTGCGGCCCTGCTCAGGTGTCTCTCCTCCCCCTCCCCCTCCCCCTCCCCCTCCCCTCCCCCTCCCCCTCCCGCAGCAGGGCGCCTTCTACACCCAGCCCCTGTACGCGGCGCCCCCGCACGTCATCCACCACACCACCGTGGTGCAGCCCAACGGCATGCCGGCAACCGTGTACCCTGCGCCCATCCCGCCCCCGCGAGGCAACGGGGTCGCCATGGGCATGGTGGCCGGGACCACGATGGCCATGTCAGCAGGTGAGTCAGCCTGGTGTCTGGTGCGAGAGCCGGGGGTGGGGGGGGGGGCAGCTCACTGCTGCCCCGACCCTGGGCCCTGGTCTCCTGTGTCTGGACGGGTGCAAAGGGACCTACTCTTTGGAGAAGGAACTGCCTCTTCCGTCTGTCTTTCCTTGCCTTCCTCCGTGCAGTAGGGAGGGGATGGGGCGGGGGTGGTCACAGGGTCCGACTGGGGGGCGAGAGCCGTGAGGGCCGTTGGGCAGCAGGAGCGGGGCAGGTGCCTGCTGGCAGCACATGGATCCTGCGGGGAAGGGACTAGCGTTCTGCGGGGCGGGACCCGGGGTGCCCGCCTGTGGGACGGGCTGCTTTGCAGGCAGGTCGTGGGTCTAAGAGAGCTGGCCTGGTGCCCCAGAGAGGACAGCCACCTGCGGAGACCCTCTGGTGTGTTCATGGACGTCACTCCCCAGGGAGAGCAGACCTGGGGCGGGGAGCTCTCTGTGGCAGGGCCGGGGCACCATGCACGTGGGTGGCCATGTCTGGGAGAGTCTTAAAAAGCATTCTTCCCTCTGTTTGTTACACATTACGTTACTTGAATGAAGAAAATCACGCCAGAGAGAAAGGTGCTCCTGCTCATTCTCGTGGTTGCTTTCCCTGCACTGATCTCGAGGCAGAGGCGCCCGCTGCGCAGACGGGCGGGGGCGGGGGTGGGGGGGTGGAGCTGGGGGGGTGGAGCTAGGAGGGAGGAGGCGCCGGCCCGGCCATCCGTTTGCGCAGTGCTCCTCTGTCAGTCCACTCGGGGATTGCTCACTTCCCTGCAGGCTCGGGAAACGCGTACTGGTCTCCGTGCGCTCACACGCTGCCGCAGCCCGGGCTCCTCCTCCACCCTCTTCCCGCTGCTTGGTGTCGCCGCGGCTGCCTTTGCGTGCGCAGCTCAGTCCTGGGGTGTGCGCTCTGGCGCCATCCTGGAGCCACTCGGGACTTCCCTGTGCAAACCTGGGTGAAGCCCCGCCCCTTACACACCTCACTCTCCCGCCCACCCACCCCCAGCACCTTCCAGCAGGTGCCCCCTCCCTGTCCCCGCCCACTGACGGCTGGTCTTTCTGTGGCTGGCCTTTTCACTTCCCGTAATGCCCTCGAAGATCATACGTGTTGTAGCGTGTGGCGGGTTGCTTTCTTTCTTTTTCTTTTTTCTAGGTTGTATTATTTATTTTAGACACGGGGGAAGGGAGGGAGAAAGAAGGAGAGAAACATCAATGGGTCATTGCTCTCACACGCCCCCTACTGGGGACCTGGCCCACAGCCCAGGCATGTGCCCTGACTGGGAATCGAACCAGTGACCTTTCAGTTCGCAAGCTGGCGCCCAGTCCACTGAGCCACCCCAGCCAGGGCAAATTGCTTGCTTTCTTAAAGGTGAAGGTAATACTTTTTATTTTGTCGTTTATCATTTCATCCGAAAAACAACTGAGCGTGCTGACCTGAGGTCTCCACAAGTGCACGGTGCACACGCTCACTGGGCCTGCGCGCCTGCCGCTGCGTGGCCGGCGCCCAGACGGCCCTTCCTCTCCTGGGCCCTCCGGTCAGAGGCCCCTGGGGCCTGCGCGGGGCCCTGCCCGCCACGGAGATGCCGTTCTTCCTTCCAGGCACCCTGCTGACGGCCCACTCCCCGACTCCCGTCGCCCCCCACCCAGTCACCGTGCCCACCTACCGGGGCCCGGGAACGCCCACCTACAGCTACGTGCCCCCGCAGTGGTGATCGCCGCGAACGTAAGTGACCGGCGAGGCCCGAGCTGGCTCTCGACTGAAGTGCGTCCCCCCTCCCCGCCCCAGGAGGACGGCAAATCTGCCGTCCTGTGAGCTTCCGTGGGAAAAGCGCTGCCCGATTCTCGGCCCCCTGGCGGCGCAGCGTGTAAATGCGTGCTCCCGCCGGAGCTGCGCGAGCAGGAGGGAGGCGGCACCGCCAAGTCCCCGCCGCACACTGCGCGCTCGCGCCTGCCCCTCCCCGGCCCCTGGGGGTCTCGTCTCAGCCTCCGAGGGTGGGCGCGCCTCCCGTCCAGGGCAGCGGGTAGGGCGCCCGTGACCCCGTCCCCCGCCGCCCCCAGGTGCAGGATGGAGCTGGGCGCCGCGTCTCCGATGCCCCGCGGCCGGTGCTGCAGGCCTCACGCCTCCACCAGGACTCGCTCCTTCTGCTCTCCACGGACACTCGGACACTCGGCTGAACGCGCCGGCCGGTCCCCGGGCCTCGGCCCCTCGGCTCCAGCTAACTGTGGGTGGGTCCTGAAGCAGATCCTGTCTGGGGCTGCCTGGCGACTTTTTTAGCTAACTGTATCGATAAAAAGGGGGTATTAACGTATTCTGAAATCATATCTAGTTGAATGCATGTTTAAAAAACACACAAAGCTTGCTCAAACTGCCTGCCGTGACTGGCGCAGAGCCGTCGTGTGCACAGCCCGGAGGACCGGGGCCGACGCGTGTTGTCGTGTGTGCGGGCGCACAGTCGGGAGTGTCACAGCGCGTGTCTTCACGGGGCATCGGGCATCTCCTGGTGACGCTTCAGCCTTTGGGGGCCGTGTGGGTGCTGGTTGGGAACACGACGCCAGAGTCTGCCACCTGTGTCCTTCCCGCGGCTGCCCGGGCTCACCGCTGGGAGGGAGCGTGCAGGGCGGGGGGCCAGGGCCAGGGGCTCCCCGCCTTCCCACTGAGGCCGGCGGGGTGGGTGCGACGTGGGCGTTCTTAGCACGAACGCTGGCTTGTGTGGCCAGGACGCGCGGGGGCCAGCGGCAGTGTGCCCGCCTGCGGAGCGGCACGCTCTGGGCTGCCGTGCGCGTTCCCACTGCAGGTCTCTGGCCGACGCGGCTGTGTGTCCTCCAGGGGTGGCCCGCCCGTGTAGGGTCACCTGACTTCCCTGGGCTGGAAGGCAGGTGAAAGAAACAGGCTGGAAGGGGGTGGCGTTCTCCTCTTGGTTTAGCTCAGAATCGTCTGTCTCCTGTCTGCTGAGAGATGTCTGAGTTCCCCGAAACTCCCGTGGGCGCGGCTGTCCCCCCCCCCACGCAGACGGCCGAGCCCTCGGCCGCATGTGCCGCAGAGAGCTGAGTGTGTGGGCACTCGGGAGGCGGAGCAGACCTCGACGTGGCGCGGGCCGCTTGCTGTAGCAAACCGGGCGGTTGCCGTGTGTGGGCCTGTGCCGCTGCGGGGACTCGCCCTGAGTCCCTCTGCTGCGGACGTGGGAGGTGCAAGGAGGGAGGCCAGCGGTCTGCGGGCCTCCTGCCGTCTCCCCGGCCGCTGAGGGTGCTCAGCACCCAGCAGGTGAGGGCGTGGGCCAGGCAGCGGGCGCTTCTGCCTGCCTGCAGGGTTCCTTAGGGAGAGGGTGTTGTTGTTGACACGTGAATGTTGTACATAAGAAACCAAGGGTTTTTCTCTCTTTTTCTTTTTTGCCCGATGGGAGTGAGTCTGTTCTCAGAGAGTGTCCGAAGGAGTGTCAGGCTGGTGGGGGTGCCCCTGGTGCCCCATCTTTGTTTCAAGCGCTGGGTGCTCTGGCTGGGGGCCCTTCTTTCCTGGCGTCTCTGCCAGTGACCAGGGCTCGGGCTCCGGGTTCAAGTTCAGGTTGGGAGGGGACCCTTCACCTCTGAGCCTTTGGTAAACTTACTTTTTATAGCAAGTATTCTTTGTAATTTTTTTTTACATTTTATTTTATAAGAAGTTTAGGGATATTTTTGCATGAATCATCGTAAAGAAAAATTCCTTATTTCTGCTGTCAACATAGTGTGTTTGCTGGTAAAGACTTTAAATTGCTTCATGAGCACTTCACCCGTGTGGTGTGCGCGCACACGCGTGTGCACTTCTAGCCTGTGTTGTGATCCGTCTGTGGGGTGGGTGGTCTGTCAGTAGGTGGCGAGGGCTCCAGGGGCCAAGCTGACCAAGTGACAGAGGACTCGGTCTCTTCGGTCTAGTGCAGCGGAGAGGAGAAGCCCTTAGAGATGTTCCTAACAGCCCCAAACAGCCGAGCGGGGGCGCACCGGCCAGCGAGGGGACCTGGGGCGCGGGCGGGGCTGCTAGAAGTTCAGGGGTCGTTGCCCCAGGCCTTCCCCACCTGTGGGGGTGGGCTCCGGCTGCACCGAGCCTTGGGCCGTGGGACACACCTTTCTGGGTGGGAGTGGCAGGGTCTCTGCGCTCGGGCGGGACAGAAAGGCGGGTCTCGGCCCGCAGGTGCGGCCTGGACAGAGGGACGGCCAGTGCCCCAGGGGTGACTGGCAGCGTCTGTGACTCCTTCTGGTGACGTGAATTCAGAGCAGAAGTCCCATTAACAGGATGGCCTGACTGGGTGTCCCAGGCACAATCGTGGAACATGGAAAGTAGTTTTGTCTTTGGTTTTTCCGTACGTGACATTCCGCATTCGAGAGTCTTGCAGGCGAAGGGCGTGCTCTGGTGGCGGGTGCTCAGCGTCCCGGTGCTCTGCGCTGGCTCGTGGCCTCTTCCCCAGGGTCTCTGCCAGCCTCGCAAGAGGCTCTGGGCAAGCAGGGGCCCCACGAGCTGGCCACCTGAAGACACAGTGCGTGGGGGGGTGGGGCCTGCCGTTTGGAAACTGTGTTACCCGGACCAGTTAGGCCACCTCCCCCGATCAGGCAGCCGGCCGCGGGCGCCCCAGTCATTGGCCCGGATAGGCCAGGACCCTGTCTGACACCTTCGGGGGCAGGGCCTGTGGTGGGGCGACTCCCACCGCTTCCCTGGTGCTTTCAGAGGTGGGGGTGTCTGCAGAGCAGAGTGTGGTGGGTTCTTGGTCACGTCTCAGGTGTGTGCGTGCTCCGCATCCCTGTCCCTGACCTTCCTGCAGGAGCTGCACGCCCGAGTGAGTGGCCTGCAGGCGACACGCTCCAGAGGAGGGCCTGGTCTTTCGGGTAGAAAGTGGCAAAGTGGATCTTCCACTCGGGACTGCAGTCAGCTCACCCGGGACAGAGACAGGGACAGGGACGGAGCAGAGAGGGACAGGGCTGTCCGGGCCCCCAGGGAGCCGCGGGCAGGTGTCCTGTAGAGCGTGTGCGTCGGAGGTGACGGGCAGGGCCGCTCCGAGGACCCCCTGGGGGACAGACTGGGAAGTGGTTTATTTAAAAAAATTTTAAGTGATTTTTAAATACTGTTTTTTAGACCGTTCTCATAGTGCATTTTTAAGCTTAAGCCGGCAGCGTCTTCCAGCGTCAGCGCACCCTCACCCTGCGCGTGCGCGGGCGGCGGCCAGGGCCAGCCCTGTTGTGTGGGCTCACGCCGTTCCGTGGCGTGTGCAGCCCGCGCGCAGGTGAGCTCCGTGGGAGACTGTGGGAAGCACGCTGGCTGTCGCGAGAGCTGTGTATTGACACTGCGGTTTCCAATAAAGATGGACTTGTGCTGCACCACGCTTCCCTCGTCTTTCTCTGTGGGTTTGTGTCGGGGCGGGTGCCGGCCTGGGCGCTGGCGTCACTGCTTGGAGCAAGGCCATCCGGGGGTTCAGACAGCAGCCCTTGTGCTCGGCTGCCTCCCCGCCCCAGCCACGCGCCCTTGGCCTTGGCCTTGTGCCAGGGTGTGTGGGGACGGTGCCCCCGTGGGAGCAGGAGGATGGCTGCCCCGGCTAGCTCCTGGCCCTGTGGCCCTCCCTGGTCCTCCCGGGAAGACACCTTGCCGAGAGAGTGCAGACGGCCCTCCCCCCAGACACGCCCACCTCCTGCAGCCACGCCCACCCCAGACTCGGGGCCTGGGGGGGCACGGGAGCTGGCCGCCCCCACCTGTGCAGCTCTGCACCAAAGCCCCGAGGCGCACCCCCACCTCTGGTGCCCCTGGGGCAGGGACGTGGACAGACCCCACAGAAGAGGCAGGCTGCAGCCAGGGGCGTCTCCATGAGTTTGTTTATGAAACTAGACGTGGGCTCGGGCTGGGAGGAGGCGGAGCAGTGCGCGTGACCGCCTGCTGCCGCCGGGGCCGGGCCGGGGTCTGGGCGAGCAGGTCGGTGCTGCGCCCAGGAGCTCCGTCCTCGTGGCTTCTCACGCTCCCCCGGGTAAGGCCACCTTCCTGGGTCACCGTCAGTTCTCTTCCTACGTCATCAGAAAAGCAGGATCCCCGCAAGAAAAAGAACCGGGTTCTGGAGTCGGCACACAGCCACCTGGGGGAGTTCCCGACGGTGCTCGCTGCTGGCCCCAAACCAGCGGAGGGGCGCCAGCGGCCACCAGAGGGGACCTGGGGGCCAGGCCTGGTCGGACGAAGATTCCTGGTTCGAGGCCCGTCCTCACGCACTTCTGCCTGGCCTGGTGGGCGGGTCCCGGGCCGGGCTCCTGCCCCTCCAGCTGGCGTCTCCTGTACTTCTGTCGTGGGGCAGAGCCCCTCCCTTGCTCAGCCCTGCTCACTGGCGGTTTGTAGACTGGGCAGAGGCCCAGAGCTGGGGGGGCTGGGGGGGCTGGGGGCAGCTGGCGGAGCAGGTCCAGACAGTGTGGCTGGGGCACGGGCTCACTTGCGGAAGGGGGCCAGCCGGCTGATGCTGTGCCAGAAGGTGGACGGCTTCCGCTTGGGCTCTGCCAGCACCAGGGCCTGCTGCCGGGGCGGGCTGGTGGGCAGTGCCAGGGGCTTCTGGCGCGTCAGGTAGTAGGGCCGGCCGAGGGCTAGGCAGGAAGGCAGCAGGGTTACACGGGCTCCTGGGGAGCAGGTGGCCTGGGGCGGGGTGGGGGCGGGGGGCATGGAGCTGCCAGGGGGCACGGAGCTACGACGGGGGGGGGGCAGACCCTTGGCTGGAAGAGCAGGCTGTGTGCCGGGGAGGGAGCTGCTGCAGGGCAGGCCGACGGGGGCGGGGCAGCCAACACTGTCCTGTGCGGTGGCCAGAGCAGGAGTCCGGGCCGCATGCTGACACACGTTCCACCCCCCGGCCCCTTACCAGACCCCCCCAGGGAGCAGACACCTGCAGGGGGCAGTGCTCACTGGGACCCGAGCCCAGCTGGCTTTGCTGTGGGGTCAGACGAGGTGTGGCCACGAGGAGGGTGAGGCTGTGTGGGTGGGGACGGCACCAGTGCCTGCTCACCTTTGGGCTTCCCGGCCGCCTGCAGCTTGCTGGCCTTCAGCATGGCCTGCTTCCTCTGCTCCTCGGTGATGGAGAAGCCTGGGGGGTGGGGAGGACGGACCGATGAGCTGCCCGCTGCCCTGCCGACCCCTGGCTGCTCTTCCCCGCCCTCCTGGCCTGCGCACCCTGCCCGCCTCGAGGTGCTCCAGGACTCGGTGTCCTGCGCAGCCCGCTGGCCTTGGCTCCAGGCAGCCATGGGACCCCCTGGTGCCCCTCGGGGCCCCGTCCTTCACCGGGTCCCTGGCACGGCCAGTGTTGGGTGCCCTCTCTCCCCACTGTGCAGGCCGCGGGGCACGTGCACAGGACGGGGATGCAGTGGGGACGCCCTGCTCTCGTGGGCTTTGCAGGCCGCTGCTGCCCCCACCCCGCATTCTCCCGGGGCTTGCGCTGGGAAGGGGGTCCCCCACATCCATGCCCCTGAGTGCACTGGGGTGTGCGGTGTAAACAGCCCCCCAAAAGGCCAGCAGGCCCACGCCCTGGGGCTGAAACGAAGGGTTGCCCTGCAGCCTCACAAACGCCGAGGTCCTGGGGCTGCGGGACACGCTGTCGTAGCCGCCGGCTGTGCCTGCTGGGTGTCCAGGGGGCCCGGCCCGCGGTGGGCGGGGCCGCCCGGGTCTCGCACCTGTCTCCTGGTCCAGCCGCACCTGCTCCCTCTCCCTGGCGAAGGCCTGCAGCCAGCGCTGCTTCTGCTCCGGCTTCCTGGCGCACAGCAGGAGGCTCTCGCCCGCGGGGCCGCAGCGCAGCCGGAAGGCGTGCTTGACGCTCACGTGCAGGTCCCTGTCCTTGCAGTCCCCCACGTCCACCACCTCCAGGCCCTCCAGGTCCACCCGGCCCTTGTAGTACAGCACGTCCCGGCGGAGAAGGTCCTGCAGAGACGGCGGGAGCCGCTGGCCGGCCTGCCTCTCCACCCTCCCTTCCCCAAGGCCCTGCTCCTCCTCTGCCCTGGACCTGGAAGGGCCGGAGGGCTCCCCGCCACGAGCTCACGAGGGCAGAGTGGGCCCGTGCGGCCCCAGCCGTGCGCTGGGCCGTGAGGAGCCGCCCGCCACCTTCATCGGCTTACCAGCCGGCCTGGGGCCCTCCGAGGGTGCCTGCAGGTTCGTAGGGAAGCAGTGTGGCTACTGGTGTGGACCGGGGCCCAGCCCACACGGCACAGAAGAGCCCCAGGGAGACCTGGGCTCCCCAACCGGGCCCACGGGCCGAGTTTGGAAAGAGGGATAAGCAGCCGCACAGAGGCGGCAGGAGGTGTTGGAGCAGAGCACCCAGGGCTCAGGGTGGTGGAGCCAGGAGACGGGTGCTCTCCACAGCAGGGGCCCCGGTCAGGCCAGGAGGGCCCCATGGGCCCTGGGCCGCCCTCACCCTGGCCCGCAGGGCGCCCAGGACCCCGGGGACGGGGCACCCGTGTGGGGCTTTGCTCTGGGCGGCTGCTGCGGGGACGCAGGCCCCTGCTCCCCAGCGGGGACGCGGGCCGGTACCTTCTTGCAGTAGACAAGCTGGCGGTCGAAGAGAAAGAACACCCTCTGCTGGCTCCTGGCTTGCGGCTGCGGGACCAGCGTCAGCTCCCCCGAGTGGATGAGCTCCGAGCTCCGGACCAGGAGGTCTTCCCCCTGGGGGCCCACGGCAGCCCGGGCTCAGTGCCCCACCGGGGCTGGGAGGGGGAGCGCCGCCGACCCCAGCGAGGCGTCGGTGAGACACGCGCGGACGCGGGGCACGCAGGACGGGACAGGTCGAGGAACGTCCCGCTGACGGCGTCTCTGCCGACCACGCGCTGGGCTGAGGCCTGGGTGCCGCTCAGACAGAGCGGTCACGTGGCTCCGCCTGCCCCCTTCCTCTTTCCAGGCGGCTGCTGGGGCACTCAGGCCTCCCGGGGCGCCCGGGGCCTTGGGCTGGCCGGTGCCGCCCTCCAGGGCAGTCAGACGGGGCTGAAGGGACACCCCCACCTCCGGGGGGGGCGGCCTTACGGGGGGGCCTGTTTTGGAAGACCTCCATCCTCCCACTAACTTCCGTGTCTGAAGTCCCGTCGTAGACTTCAAGCTCGCCCCTTTCGGGGGTCCCCGGGAGTGAGTTTGTTGGGGTTCTCAGCCAGGGCTGGCTTCAGAACCAAACTCCAGAAAAACAGAAAAAAACAAAATAAAACCCACAGGGGTTCCAGCTGTTTCTAGGGTGGGGCCCAGGAAGATGTCTTTTTACACCATTTCATGGCTGGTGGGTGGAGGCAGAGGAGGGACAGGAATGTCACTGTTAGTTAGCTCAGGCCTCTGTGGCATGGGCGGGTCCTGGGGACTGTGCAAGCCAGAGGAACGGAGTCGGGGCTCTGATGGGTGGGGACCCATTTTTGCTGCTGCTGTGGCCGGCCCAAACCCTGCTGTTGGGAGTCCCCAGACCTGGGGGTCTGGCCTGTCCCCTGAGAGCAGAGCAGCAGCTCCCTTGACAGGGTGGCGGGCCACACTTGCGGAGCAGTGTCCCGCTTCTTCCTGTGGCTGCGCCAGCGCCCACTCCCCACCAGGCCTGCCCGCTGGGCGGCGCTCAGGGGCGCCACCTGGGTCCGATCGGCCTCCCTGCCCCGCTCTCGTTGGCCAGCTCCAGGAGCGCAGCCCCCCTGCGTCTTTCAGGAGCAAGTAGGTTTTAAAGCAAGTGGCCCAGCGCAGGGCACTTCCTGGAGTGTCGGGCCCTCACCTCCCAGTCCTCCACGGAGCTCTGCCACTGGGCGATCTTGTCGATGTTTTCAAGCCTCCGTTTCCGCTCGTTGATGAGCCGGGCCACCTTCTTCATGGCGTCTAAGGCAGCTTCCACATCTTTGAAATCCCTGCAGCGGAACGGACGTGCTGCATCTCGGAGAAGGGCCGGGAGCCTCCTGGGGCCCCAGGCGGAGCTGCTTCCACAGGGCTGGGCCCCTCAGCCTGTCGGCGTCGGCACCCATCAACCGTGGGCCACAGGGGGCAGAACAGGCCCCCCCTCGTGCCAGCGCCAGCCGGTGAGAGCAGGGAGGGCCCCGCTGACCGCCCTCCGGCGCCTGCAGCGGCACCCTGCGCGGCTGCCCACCAGCCTGCCCGGGCAGCCCCCTACCGGTGCTGGGGGTGCGTGTACTTGAGCAGCTCGGCCAGCTGCAGCGGGTACTGGCAGATCTTCTGCACCGGCGTCAGCAGGAAGCCGTCCAGCGAGATGTCGATCATCCTCTGCAGCAGCCGGCAGGCCTCGAAGAAGTAGGTGTACTTGCTGAGCCTGGCGAGCCGGGAGAGCTCCAGGCAGGCGCTGGGGTGGTTGTTGCAGTAGTCGGAGTAGATCTGGAAGTGCGCTTGCTGGGGGCACAGCGGGCGGTCAGGGGCTGCCTCTCCCTCGGGCCGCGGGCCCAGGGCAGGAGTGGGGGGCCTCACTGCGCTGCCTGCAGCACCCCCACCCCCGCTCGTGGGTCGGCCGTCTTCGCTGAGTCACGCCCGCCCGGGGACGCCAAACACCTGCAAAGGGCAGTGTGGGCTGCCCTGTGCAGGGCCCACAGCGGACACTCGGACAGACACACAGTCACGGCCCCTCGCTGGGGCGACTCAGTGGCGCTGAGGACGGCCCAAAGGTGGGGGTGAAGGGATTAAGTGGGTGCCGGGGCCCGCTCCCTGCCCAGTGTCCCTCTCCTTCCTCTCAAGAGTTGGCCTCCTTCTCTTCCTTCTCTTTTAAACCCTCGTCTTCCTGGGGCCAGAGAGAAGCCGGGCCGGCCACGTGGCAAGTGGCCTGTGACATCCTGGACTTAGGCGGCCACAGAGGGCGACAGCCGCTGTGGTGCTCACACCAGGTGCGTCGGTGGAGAGCCCGTGCCCACTGCTCGGGGATGGGGCCCCGAAGCCCCCGGCACTCAGGTGCCCAGACCCCCCACCATGTGCTCCTGCAGGCGCCCAGACTGGGCCACCCCCGCTGTGCCACTGGAGGGAGGTGGCAGGGCCTTCCCAGCACCCCACGGGGTGTAGCCAAGAAGGAGCCCGCAGTGTCCCCAGTGGGCGGGCTGAGCGTCGGACCCACCACGATCTCAGGACCGGGTACAGCCTGTGCTTCCTTACCGGGTGGGGTGGGGGTGTCCCTCTAACTCAGACCAGGCCAGGGGACCTCAGCTGCGTGCCAGCTGGCATTGGCCCAGAAGGAAGCACTAAACCACACACGCAGAAACCCCGAACTCGCTAAGAACAAACAGCCAGCCTCCCCTGTGCCGGGAGGAAAGCGCTGGCGATCACAGGCCCCAGATCCAAGGAGCCTTCTGGGCCGTGATCTGTCCTCCAAAAACCAGCGACACTTCTATTCAGTGCTGAAGGGTGAGGACCTTTGGGCAGGTGAGGAAGGGGGACTGGAAGCTTCCTGAAAAGGGGAGGGGCGACCCCCGGCTGCAGGGGGGCGGGGCGGGCTCACGTGCTCCAGGAAGCAGGCGCCCAGCTCGCTCAGGTGCGGGCGCTCCCTGTTGAACCTCCGCTCCAGCGCCTGCACGAAGGCCGTGTGGCACCGGTAGATGTCCTCGATGTTGCCGAAGATGGTGCGCAGCTGCTCCTCGCTGAACATGTCGGCGCGCTTGCGGCACTGCCTGATGTAGCCCTGGGGACAGCGTCGGTGTCAGGTCCCCTCCGGTCCCCCAGCGCCGCACCTAGCGCGCACGTGCGCGCGCCCCCGGCCTCACCTCGCAGATGTCTTGCAGGTGCTTGATGTAGTCCCGCTCCGTGCTGAGGATCTCCCGGATGACGTTGGTGCGCATCTGGTCTCTGCTGCTGCTCTGCGCGCCCGCCCCGCCGTCCTCCGCCCCGCCGGCCCCGGGCTGCAGCGCTTCGTCGTCCGAGGGCTCGTCCTGGTTCACCCGCAGCTGCAGGCGAGGCGGACGGTCAGCGCCCCGCAGGCCTGGGCTCCCCTCGCGCCACTCTGAACAGTGCTGGGGACGCAGCCCCCGTGACCTGGCCGCGATTGGCCTCCTGGGACCAGCCTTCTCTGTGGGCACCCTGCCCGCCCCGCTGGACACAGGGCTGGGGACAGTTTCTGAGCCAGCCGTGCCTGTCACACTGGGCTCTCTGGGGACCCGAGGGAAGTGGACAGTGACCAGCCCTTTCAGACCATAACTGAGAAAGGCCTGGGGTACAGGGCGGACGGTTCAGGGACTCTGGGCCAGGAAGGCAACCAGCGGGACCCCAGGGTCTGGGGGCTCCACTCCTGACCACCCGGCCTGGCCTTCTGGAGTCTGCCCTGGACTCCTGCCTTGTACACCAGGGAGCCCCAAAGCCAGGCTCTGTGACCTGAGGGCCACGGACTTCACTCGTCCACGCTCCACGCCTCGGCATCGGCTCCAGGGCTGCTGTGACCTTGCACCCAGCGGACCCGGCAGGGTGCCCCGGGTGCTGTAGGAAGCGCCTGCTAACCCGAGGTGGAGGTGCTGGGCCGACAGGCAGGCTCCCCGTGGAGGGACCCCCACACCTCCCGTCTGACCTCCTCTCCTGCTGCTGGGGCCCGGGCGGGAGGTGGGAGGAGGAGGAAGGCTCTCACAGCTACCTGGCTAGCTGTCCCGACGCCCACCTGGCCGGCCTGTCAGCCCACAGCCCCGAGTGGATGGTCCGTGGTGCCCAATGCCACGGCAGTTCCTGAGCAGAACCAGCCGGCTCTCTGGGGGCCGTACCCGCACGAAGCCAGCTGGAAACCAGCCCTCGCCATCGGCCACGCGGCCCCACCACCACTCCCTGTTGGTGGCATCCATTACTTCCACGACGTCCCCAGCCTTGAAGCCCAGTTCCTGGTCGTCCATGGTGACGTGGTCCCAGAGCGCTTCTGCGCAGACCACACTGCCATCGCTGATGAGCTGTGGAGAGAGCCAGGGACGGCCGGTCAGCGGGACAAGGTCGCCCTGCCCCTGCCCTCTGCGACCCACCCCTCAGCAGCCCCGTGGACGGGGGATCCCTCTGAGCCGGCGCTCTCTGGGGGGCGGGTGGTACCCTGGGCGTGCCTGGGCCAGCCGGGCTCATGGGGAAGCTGGAAGGGACCTGGACCACTGGAGCCTGGGTGGGCACAGGACCTGAGAGCCCAGCACGCGGCTGCTGCCCTGTGAGGGTCCCCCTTCCTCTGTCCCCATCTGGCCAGCGATTAAACGGCCGCCCCTCAGCTTCATCACTCGTCTCTGCTCCGTGACGCTGGGGCTAGGTCACCGCCAGCTGCGTTCTGCTGGTCCTGCCACTCCCTGTTAGGTCCTCCTAACGTGACGTTAGAGGGGACCACAGAGCTGCCGGGTACCTGGGGGTCCTGACAAGCCACAATGGCGCCTCACTCAGGTCCGGCGGCGC
>CM052548.1:549836-621074 GCA_028533065.1 Trachops cirrhosus | reverse complement strand
CCCCCCCCCCCCCCCCCGCGACAAGGCAGCAGCTGGGGCCGGTCCACAGCACATTTTGAACACTCGCAGAACCGGTCTGCTGTTCCCCCACCCCCAGGGAACGCCAGCCGCAGCACCCCTCAGAGTGCACAAGCCCCCAGGGCGTCCCGTTCTAACAACTGCAACCTCCCCGCTGCACAGACACCTCGACGACGATGACGAGGCTCCTGTGCAGAGGCTTGCCAGTCGGCCGCGTGATGCCTGGCTGGCCCCCTCTGCTGATCTCTGTGCAGCAGCAGCTGGTGGGGGCCCGCCTTCCTGCGTGGTCGCAGGCCCCCATCCCGAGGCCGGGGGTATGTGGGGACCTCAGGTCCCCTCCCCAAAAGGCGGGCAGCCGGGGTGCTCCGGCTCCACCGCCCGTGGGCCTGCGCCTGCTGTCCTGGAGCGGAGCTCCGTTTCCACTCCTCCAGTAACGAGGAGGCTCTGGGGGCTGGGGGGGCAAGAGGGCGGGGTTCCCGGGACAGTGCCGCAGGGCAGGGCCACGCCCCTCTCCAGGGGGACGGAGTGCAGCGCTGGTTTTCCATCTCAGTCACCGCGGGCTCCCTGGCCCAGGGCAAGCCCACTGGGAAACCACCCATTCTTCACGTCTTCTGCCCCACACACTGATGAAACCGCTCCTGGGAAGCACTCACAGCCTACGTGTGCGCCCGCTCTCACCGGGGCTGCAGGGTCCCCAGCCTCCCCCCGCCCCGGGACCCTGGGCACAGGGCACTGCGCCTTTCTGCGGGAGGCAGGTCTCCTCGAAGGACCTTGTGCCCACCCAGCTGAAAACACCGATTCGAGCGCGTCCCCTGCCGCAGGGACGCCTGGCCCAGGACCACAGCTCCTGGCCGCAGTCTGGACGGGGGAGACGAGAGGGCTGAGCAAGGCCGCCGGAGTGGAGCAGGCTTCCCGCAGATGGGGAGCCCTGTGCGGCCTGAAGGCCTCAGGGGTCTGGACCGAGGGCTCAGAGGCGGCCTGCACGTCCCCTCCGGGGCAGAGACCACGGTGAGCATGAGCGTCAGAACAGAGGGCCGCAGTGGCCTCAGGCGCGGATGAGCATCAGGACTTAAAACGCTCTGCGTGATGAGTCGCCGAGACCGTGGAGCTTCCTGGGTAAACTGAGGCTTGGGTCCAGCAGGGGACAAAACTTGCTCAAGCTCTGCGGAGCCGGTCCTGGAGAGGTGGGGCCCTAACACCCCGCACCTGCTGCACAGCCCCTGGCCTGCACCTGCCCGTACACGGGCTCACACGCTCGCCCGCGGACGCCACATGTGGGGCTCCTGAGACGACGCCGTGGACCCCGTCCACCCGCAGTTCACAGCAGGGACACACATGTCTGCAGGGCAGCTCGGAGCAGCCTCAGCGAGGGGGGCCCAGGCCGGAGGCAGTGACGGGGACACGCCCGACGACCTGCTGCACGCTTTCCCCTTCCCCAGTGGCTCCTGCCTGGCACGAACCAGGTCAGGCACCTCCCCCGCCCCGGCTTTCTTCAAGGGGGCCCGGGCAGAGGCCCCTCTTGTACAGCTCGGCGGCCCCTCCCCCTGCGTTCCCCCACCAGCCCTGCACCGGTGCCGTCCTGCGTGTTAGGAAACAGCCCCTTCTCAGGCGCTCCTCGCCAGAGCCGGCTGGCCCCATAAAGCATGCCCGACCCCGACGGCTTCCCGAGCCTCTATCCTCAGGACTAGAAAGTCACTGGGCGCGTGCGCCCTGAAGGTGCAAAGGCTCCGGGGACTTGGACACGGGACACAGCAGGCCACAGAGACCCGACGGCCGGCCCCTGTGCCCGAAGGGAACATCAGGACACGGTCAGCCCACACGAGACCAGCCGAAAGGCCCTGCTCTGCAGCCCCCAGCCTCAGGGCTCCCCACGCTGCCACACGCCGCCCCCTCCCTTTGGAAAGTAAGATGAAAGCTTGGCCCCCGCATTCTCTTCTCTCTGCGAACTCCCTCCCAGCCGGCCTCGCCGACCGGCCGCTGCGGGGAAGGGCACAGATGCAGCAGGCATGGCTTCCCCTGGAGACGCGCGTTCCCTGCACCTGTCACGGCCCCAGGCCTGTCCTGCCCAGTCTCCTGGAAGCCCTTGGCCGTGGCAGAGGGGTCAGTTGCCTTTGTCACTTCTTTGTCACCGCATGTGGCCAGAGGCACTCAGTAGGCACACGGGGAGCAAGTCCCCTGTGTCTCTCCCCCTGGGGGCCCCCAGTGACAGTGTGCTGGTCACATGGCTCTGGCATAGACCCACGGACGGACGGGGGGCACTCGGATGAGTTGCAGTGATGACAGTCACCGTGTATGTGACGTCCCTGGGACAACACAACTCCCCGGGCTGGAGGAGCCTTCCGCCTCCAGGGCAGCCCGGAGGCCGCTGGGGCCCACGTGGGGTGGGTTTCCCGCAGAGGCCCTTCCTTCCTGGCAGCTAAGGTGCAGGTGCCTGGAAGCCAAGAGGACAGCGCGGCCAAAGGGGGAGGCTCAGGCTTACTCGTGGCTGGGTGGCGGGGAGCAGTCAGTGGGGAGAGACACTGGCCCCGAGGTGTGGGGGGTTTATGTGGTGCAGGTGAGGGGCTGTGCTATGTGAAGTCGGGCCCCTGAGATTCTGACAGGCCCGGGGAAGCCGGACCCTGCCCCACAGTGCCGCCTGAGAACCACCGGCCCCCCTTCCCATTGCGCCCCATCTGGTGGAGCGCTGCAGTTGCCACCGCAACCTGGGGACGCAGCTCCCAGGCACAGGAGCAGCTGGGCTGGAGGCTGTTCCGAGAGCGGAGGGGGGGGGGCGCTAAGCGAGACCATGGATCTTGAGACAGAAAATGGGGAAAGCCGGTAACACGTGCAGAAGAGCCCGCTCGTCTTCCAGATACCTCTTACAGCCACACAGGAGCGCAGGCCCAGTGCGCAGTTCCCAGACACCCAGAGCAACCGCGACCAGAGCAGCACCCGCATCTCCGGGCACCCACGGCGATGCGCCATTTTAGCCACGCGCGCGTGCACTCACTACGGATGCCAGAGGGAAGGACCCGTGCACATGGGCCACCATGCCCCGGAGTCTCTGAACGCCGCGTTCCCCGTTCCCCGTTCCCCGGGCGGCCTCAGTGCAGGGCGCGGGGGTTAGGGTCACAGAGTCCGGAGCTGGGAGCAGGCAGACACCGCCGGGCGGGGCTGCAGAGGGAGAACCGAGGCTGGGGGTGCGGCATGGCGGCGCCACTCACCCGGAGGAGCCGGGCGCCGGGCCTTGGTGGTCAGCGGAAGGCCAGCAGGAAGACCAGCACGACGTTGATGAGGACCAGGAGCGCGAGCACGGCGAAGACCACCACGCGCTGAGCGCCGGGCGGCAGGTTGCAGCGCAGCACCGCGCGCAGGGCGCTCCCCGGGGCCGCGGGGCGATGGCGGGCCTGCGGGACCCTGGCCATGGCGCGGGGCCTCCGCTCGGCGCCGGAGATCCCGCAGCGCAGGGACACGAGCGAGTGGGGCCAGGAGCGCCCGGAGGGGGCGGAGCCGCCGTGAGCCCTGCCGGCTTCTTCTGCGCAGCCGGCACGTGCGCGCCAGGGCTCCCAGCCCGAGCCCCGCACCGAGGCGGGGCGGGCGGGTGACAGGAACGCCGGCGAGCCCAGGGCTCTGACCTGGGCGACTCCGTGGGAAGCTCAGGGAACCGGGAGGGCCAGGTGCACGGAGGGTGGCTCCTGGGTGCCGTGGGGCCTGGCAGACACCCACGTACCTGAGCCAAGGGGATGGGCCAGGGCGTCTGATTCCTGGACCAAGAACTGCCAGCGGCCCAGACTGCGGAGGAGTCAATGCGGCTCTGACAGGACCGGGAACTGGCCATCAAACCGCACGGCAGGCTGGGCCGTGGCCCCAGGATTCGCACTCCAGGCAGATGGAGGCGCTCCAGGGCGACCCAGGACCCTCCTCGCCCACCCCGCCCATCAGGGCATCATTTGTCCTTGCAGTGAAGCAGCTGGCTTCTTCAGCTGCTGACCACCCCGCCCCCGGTGTTGTTGCGGTACAACTGAGAAAGAATGTGCTTATTTCAGGCGTGCGACCTGATGTTCTGATACACACGTACAGGAGGTGAAATGACCACCACACTGCGGCCACCCCCACCCCCACCCCCAGAGCTCTATGGCCCCAGCACATTTCAGGCACACAGGCCGGCACTGCTGACGATGGTCACCATGCTGTCACTGCATCCCCAGGGCTCATCCGGGCCACACAACTGCCACTTTGCACCCTGCGGCCGATTCCGATTCCTCCCCATTTCCTCCCTCCCCGGGCCCCCGGCAGCCACCGTTCTCCCCTCTGCTTCTGAGCTGGACTCTCAGGCTCCACACGGGAGAACACACAGGGTTTGTACCCAGCAGGCGGGATTGCTGCGTCACGTGGTAGATGCTTTTCGCTTTCTGAGGGGCCTCCACCCCGTTCTCCACAGTGGCCGCACCCCAGAGGCAGGCTCCGCCTGCCCAGCCCCCGATGGCCCCACACCTTCTGCGCCGCTGTGCTCTGGGGCCGGGACGTCACCCAGCAGGCGTTGAATACCCAGCACGTGAGTCACACGCATGCAGCACACACCTACTCACGTCACACCCACACCCTTCCCGTGAGCATGCGTGTGGGCACACACTCGCACCTAGGTACCCGCAGGGGCACCTTGCTGTGGCCCCCCATGTCCCCTGCTCTTCAGATGCCAGGGTTTGGCTTCCCTCCTGCTTAGGAGACTGAGAAGTGGTGTCCCCTGCGGTCACTACGAACAAGAGGTAGTCACAATCTAGATCACGTGTCCTTAAAAACAGCACAGGCGAATGAATACGTGGTTTGAGAGCAAGCCCGGCACCACTGAGCATGCGCTTTCCTCTGAGCTCTGCTGTCTGTGTAATTTCCGGGGAAGAATTCGCGCTGAGCCCCAGCAAGCCTTCCCGCCACACACACGAGTGGGCAGGGGGAGCCCAAGGGCCGGAGCGCACAGTGGGACGCTAATGCTCCCGGCCTGTGGTGGAGAGTACCTTCTCTGCCTCCTGGGGGTTTCTGATACACTGAGGCTCTGTCACGCTGCCCGCCAATCATAGCGGGGGCCGCCTGTCCCCAGTACCCCCAACGCCCAGGCACAGCGAGCCTCCCGCAGCTCCCGGCGGGGCTTAGGGGCTGCACCCACCCACCCCGAGGAAACAGAGGCCTAGAGGAGGGAAGGACTCCCTCCCCGCTGGTCCTCCACTGGCCAGGGGCTGGACGGGTGTCTGTCCCAAGAAGGTTGGCCCTCAGCCCCAGGCCCTGGCTTCATGCCAGCCCGCCCCTCTCAGGACACATTTCTGGGGCTTATCCTGCCGGAGGATCCGGAAATGCTGGTGGGTCCCAGGAGGGACAGCAGCCTGGTGGGGTAGCCAAGTCGGAGCCCAACCCCCACCCACGTCAGCTTGCTGCTTCCCGTCTCGTCTCCGGAGAGGGCTCTGCAGCTGCCTGACCCAGAAGTCTTCCTCTGGGAGGTGACAGGTCCTTCCCCTGAATCCCGGGGGGCACGCCGTGGGTCCAGGGAAGACAAGGGCCCCGGGAAGCCCTGGGTGCTCTGAACGTGAGACAACAGCCCCACCCTGTCTGCTCAGTGACCTCCAGCACCAAGACGGACCTTTGAACCAAACAGGACACAGATTCCCCACACGATTCACAGTCTAAAGGACCCGCATTTCCCTGGGCCAGGTGTCTGCAGAGCCGTCCTGGCTCCTGGCTTTCGCTGTGCAAAGCATCTCAGCAGGCCAAGGTAGGTCAAGAAAGGCAGTTTCCATAGCAACAGCAGTAACTTAGAGCTCTTGCGGCCCAGGGAAGCAATCAGCGGTCCCCGGGCCTCATCCCGGTCCTGCCCAGGAGACTTCTAGAAGGGTCAGGAGCCCCCTTCATCCAAGCTGAGCTTCTCGCAGCCAGAATGGCGTTCCAGGCACTACTCGTCCGGACAGACCAGCATTCTTACATCTGCGGTCCTGGATGTCCTGCCTGCTACTCCAGGTAGGTCCTCTGCAGGCCCAGAGGGCACCAGGGGGAGCCTTGTCCTTGGGCAAGCTGTGTGGGTGCACTCCCTTTCTGAAGGGAGTGCCCCAGGCCGGAACTGCGCCCTGTGCTTACGTCACAGAGTCCGCAGACGCGCAGGCCCGCGGAGTGTGCCAGACAGTGAGCCGTCCCGCCCAGCCCCGCCCTTCACCACCAGCCCGGCCCTACCTCGTTGATGGCCAGCTGCTCGCCGCCGCCGCCAGGGTGGCTGTAGTGGTGGCCGGAGCCGTGCACGTCCTCGTAAAGGTCCTCCTCACTCCCGGTCTTGTCGGCATGGATGGCCACGTCCAGGGCTCCGTCGGGGATGGCTGGAAGGGCAGAGACCAGTTGGCAAGGAGGAGCTGGTGGCGGGGTGGGGGTGGGGGGGCACGCGCAAGAAGACACACAACTTTTCAGGATAAACGCTCCTTCCTTGAGAGCAGGGAGAAGGCCTGACGCCCGTTTCTCAAAACCCCGGTGCTGCAAACCCGCGGTCTGGCTGAGAGTGCACCGGCCAGCGTTCACGCCACTGTGACCACGCACCGCTCGGTCCCCACCAACTGCGTGAGCGGGGGACCACAGGTGTCTGCCGCGGGCCGCGTCCCCGCCACTGGGTCCAGTTCAAAACCACTGACCAGTGTGCCACGTGGTGTATAAGACCCTTCAGAAACAGGCTCACAGTTTATTACGAAATGAAAAAAATAGTATGAAATATATGTGTATAGTATAACCACATAAATATGCATTATATACATGCCACTGCAGTTTGGAAAGCAATGAAATAATCACGCGCGGTACTTCTCATCCTGCATAAGAGAAAGGCCATAATCGTGGAATTCAGCCTCCGGCATGTCCTACCCCCATCCTATTCCCTTTCTCCCTTAGAGAAATGTCGAATATTCCCAACTTCTTATAATCACATGCTTGTCTTAGTTTCAGCGTTTATTTCTGTTGAGCTTTGCCTGGCTTGACTTTATGCAAATACAGTAACTTGTTGGTTTTCTTCTCTGCTGACTTTGGTTATGCACGTGCTCGTGCAGCTTTGGTGGATTCACTCTCTCTGATGTGCGGTCTTGCCTTTTATGAGTAGTTCAAACTTTTCATTTTGTTTCCTGCATCGTGGCGCTGCTACCGTGAAACAGTCGGAGCACCGGGGAGTCTCACGGACTTCAGTTGAGCTGGCGGCAGGGGCGGGTCCTCACACTGAGTGCGCAAAAAGCTGGCAAGATCATTGGATGGAAGAAAGGCCTCCCCTCCCTCCAGTGCCAGGTTGGGGGCGGGGCCGGGGAAGGCAGCTCACGCGCCACAGACATCAGAACGGTGCAGGGGGAGGTGCTGGACCAAAGAGGCCTGTTGGTCCGTCCCAGGCCCAAGCTAATGTCATCCCAGGAGAAAAAGAGAGGGTCACTGGTATGCCAAACGGTTCCCCAAAGCTATTCTAGCTATTAATTTTTAAAAGATTTTATTGATTTATTTTTAGAGAGAGGGGAAGTTAGGGAGAGGAACATCCTCGTGTGGTTGCCTCTCGAGCGCCCCCAACAGTGGACCCGGCCCGCAACCCAGGCCTGGGTCCTGACTGGGAATGGAACCAGCAGCCCTCTTGGTTTGCGGGCGGGTGCTGAATCCACTGAGCCAAGCCAGCCAGGGCCATCCCCACGATTTAGAATTCAGTATGTATGAATGCTCCCACTGTGAACATTAGCAATCAGGAACCTCATTTAAACTAGCGTGGGAGGCTAGAAAAGAGAACACTCAACACGCACTACCAACCCCAGCGCGAAGAGATGCGCATGGCACCTCAGACAGGAAGTGATACGGCCTTATCTCAGCAGGAGAGAGAGAAAAGTCCTCCTTGCTCGGTAACTGCTCAGCCTCAGGGAGGCTGCTATAACTCAGCCAACGAAGTCACGGAACTTCCAACTTCCAGCTTCCTCCAACGGACTCTTTGTCACCACAGCCCCTCCCAAGTCCAGGAAAGAGGTTCCTCTCCTTTCTGCACACTTAGCTGTGCTTTGCCATTAGACCACGTGTCCCAATGGCAGTTTTTATTTATTTTTTTAATTAAATTTATTGGCATGACATTGGATAATAAACTACCAAATTGCAGTTTTAAATTTTTAGATTTTTTATTTTATTTGTTTATTTTTGGTTCCAGAGAGAGAGAAAGGGAGGAAGGAGGAGAAAGAGAAAGAGAGAAACACTGAGGTGAGAAAAACATCAATCAGGTGTCTCTTGTACACACCCAGACTGGGGCCCAAACCTGCAACCTCTGCGTGTGTCCTGACCGGGAATCAAACCCACAACCTTTCGGTATGGGGAGGTCACTCCAACCAACTGAGCCACACCAGCCAGTGTCAAATTGCAGAAAGAGAGAAAGAAAGAAAGGAAGGAAGAAAAGAAAGAAGGAAGGAAAGGAAAGGAGGAAAGAAGAAAGGAAGGAAGGAAGGAAGGAAGGAAGGAAGGAAGGAAGGAAGGAAGGAAGGAAGGAGGCTACCACCGCTGTGTGTACATCAAGGTAGACATCAAGGCAAATGAATTATTAGAGATAAAGAGACACATTTAATAATGATGAAAAGTTAATATCGGATGAAGTTATAATGAAGTCTAAATTTGTACGCTCCTAAAGACATAGCCTCTCTCTACGTAAAGCCAACAGAAAAACTAGACGTCCTAGTGGAAGATTTAGGCGTACTTTTCCCAGCAACTGATAGAACAAGCAGAAAAATAAATACAGCAAGAAGATTGGACTTAAATACCATATCCTGTGTTCAACAAGGACAGAATACATATTAATTTCAAGTATATATGAAATACTACTATGAAAATAAACCCAGTTTCCACAAATTTAAAAGGGTTGGAATCATGCAGGGGTTTTTTGGTCGTAATGCGAACAAGTCAGAAATTAATGACAAAAAGCTAACTAGAAGAAAATCCATATAGTTATAAATTAATAATATAGTTGTAAATAACCCATAGGCCACACAAAAAATATTTCAGTAGAAATGAGAAAGTATTTTGAACTGAATGATTATTATGACACTATAAAAATCTCTGGGATGCAACTTAATTTGCTCCAGCCTGTATCGGGAAAGAGAAAGGGCCGCCATGTCTTTATTTTAAGCCTACTCATGATTGCAACCTTGTTTGGGTAAAGACTTCTTAGCACCTTGAAGTTCTCACTCTCCTGGCTCTCACGGTTCTGCTAATAAGCAGGCTTGTGACCCTGGGTCATTCCATGGTGGGTAGTCCGGCTTCTCTCTCTCTCACGCTGCTTTTCGTATGTCCTACTTCGGTGTCTTGCACCTTCACCAGGATGAGGGGCGAGTCGTGTTCGCTGAATTAAAGATTCACACCTTTCATCGGTTTTGGAAACCTTGCAGCCATGCATCCTTCAAATACGGCCTCTCATTCTTGAGCACATTTAGATATATGAATGTTTCTAAAATACCCTGAGTGCTCCCTAATTTTTGGGTGATCTCCCAATTTAATCAGTATTTAATTTTTTTAAAAAACCAACTCCTTTACATTCTCAGACTGAATGAGTTGATGTAAATTTAACCCTCTATCCATGTCAGCTTCTAATTCTCAAGGAGAGTTTTCATTTTCTTACCCAGAACCCAAACAGGAGTCGAGTGGAATTAAATAAAATGCATCTTCCACTGATAGTCCAGCTCTTAGCAGGTCCCGGTTTTGAGTAACGGTTTTGGTTCCATCTCCCAGGCTTGCGGAGGTACAAGACCTGATGTTCCCTTCCCAAGTGGATAAGAACAGCTCCAGCTGCTATGTTTTTGGCAAAGCACCCCTCTGTCCCCATCGGCTACGGTGTCGGATGATGTGGCCACAGCTCTGGTCCTCCCAGCCTCCCGGCACCCGCTCCTGGGAGTTCTCTCCCATTCTGATGAGTCCAGACAAGCGATAAGGTAACGCTTGTGGTGCCCTGGGCACCACGCGGTTTCTAGCAGACAAGTGTTTCAAGTCCATCATCTCGCAGAACTGAGAGCTGTCACTTTCTCTTTACCAATACAAAGCAGACCAGCTGAACTGCAGCTCCGACGGCTGCCAGCTCACCAGGAGGCTAATGAGAAATTAAATCTGCATTTTAACAGGGAAATCATGACGTCTTGCTGTGTAAAATGTCAGACTGGTGACCTTTTTCCATTTTTTTTACCAACGACTAAAATACTTCTACCTGCAAATGTTTCACACACCTCTTTCTACTGTTTATAACACATACTCACTCTCCCCACCCAGACACAGAGAAACAGAACCGGGCTAAGCAGAGAGAAGGCTGAATTTCGGATAGAGTCAACTTTCACTAGGGAAAGAAGATAATAAACCCAACTGCCGTGAAGGAGCTGCTCGAACACCTAACCAGCTCCGACCCAGACTCCATCCTTTACACGGGCTCACCTCCTCTGCCCTCGCCTCTCGAGGCCCCAGTTTTCCATTGTACCTGCTGACCGTGGGCCTTCGAGAAAGCAGGAAAAAAGATGAAATACTCTCTAAGCATCCACTGCGTGTCAAATGCTGTGCCAGAGACTCTCCATTCAACATGTCAGTCCATTAGGCATCGTCCGTCCTACTTTGGAGATGAGAAAATTCAGGCTCCAGAGCAGACAACCTGCCCAAGGCCCAGCAGTCCGCAGGCTGAGCCAGGGTTTGATCCCAGGTGGGTCTGACCGCCGGGCCCCGCCCCAGACCACACGAGGAGCATCGAGAGGCAAGGGCAGTGCCCGCGACGCCCTCCCTTTGCTGTCAGGTCATGTGGGGGGGCTGTGCTCCTCCTGTCACTGGCCCTGGGCCGCCGGGGCACCGTGTGGACACAGCCTGAGATGTGTAGAGAGCACAGAAATGCCAGCGTCCACTTGCTGCGTGGGGGAGATGGGTGACTCCCTGCTGCTTTGTCGGGGCCCAGGAGGGGCTTTTGCCCACGTCACCGCCCCCCATCTGGGCAGACAACGCGGGACAGGGTCTCACGGGGAAGAAAGAAGAGAAGCCAGCTGCAAAGGCTGCGGACTTGCCAAAAGCAGAGGGAGGGGGACCAGCCGGACACAGGGAGGCAGCAGGAGAGCCGGCACTTGCAAACAGTGAGGACGCACCCACTGACAGTTACTCTCCTAAAAGCTCACCCGTCCCTCCCGGCGAGCTCCTGTACAGTTTCCTGGAGGAGAGGGCTGCAACCTACAAACGAAGCAGACGGCCCTGGCCAGAGTGGCTCCCTGGGATGGGCACCATCCTGCAAAGTGAGAGGTCACTGGGTTTGAGTCCTGGTCAGGACACGCGCCTGGGTTGTGGGTTCAGTCCCGGTGTACAGGAGGCAACTAACTGATCGACATTTCTCTCTCGTTCCCCCTTCCCCTCTCTCTAAAGATTAAGTAAATAAAATCTTTTATATAAAAAGGGTTTTTTTTAAGATTTTATTTATTTATTTCCAGAAAGAAGGAAAAGGAGGGAGAAAGAGAGGGAGAAAAACACCAATGTGTGGTTGTCTCTCACATGCCCCCTACTGGGGACCTGGCCTGCAACCCAGGCATGTGCCCTGACTGGGACTCGAACTGGTGAC
Source organism: Trachops cirrhosus (assembly GCA_028533065.1). NCBI lineage: Eukaryota > Metazoa > Chordata > Mammalia > Chiroptera > Phyllostomidae > Trachops > Trachops cirrhosus. The sequence goes on along the minus strand of CM052548.1, from coordinate 609,490 downwards.
CCTTTGGTTCTCAGGCCAGCACTCAATCCACTGAGCCACACCAGCCAGGGCCCAAAGGAGATTCTTCGAGTGCCTCTTTCCTCCGTCACTCTCAAGCACAGCAAGTAGCTACAACAGTCCCATTCTAGAACAGTGCCCATATCTGGCGCCTGAGCACCTCAGGGCTTAATTCTCTCCCGGAAACCAGCTGAGAGAGGGCTGCGGGGACCCACCCGGCTCGAGGCGACTGCTGGCGGTGCCTGACGCTACTCGCTGCGGGTGACCGGTGGGCGTGGGGGCGGAGGGTACAGTGGCGACTTGGAACTCTTTCCCCCCTGCCCCTGAGGTTGGAGAGGGACCGGCGTGGCCCCAGCACAGGTGGGACGCTGCCTATGCGCTCGGCAACGCCCGGGCCCGGGTGCTCTGGGTCTCCCGTGGGCTGTTCCAACCTCACGTGCTTTCCACCTCGCCCGGCTCTGAGCGCCTCAAGGGGCAGCCTCAAGGGGCAGCCTCGGTCCTCAGCGTCTACCTCGCCCCCACGTCCCCCCACCCCAGGCCTTCATGGGTGCAGAGCTGTTATCTCTGAAACTCACCCAGACTCTCTCCGGCCCCCAGCCGGTTTGGGGCGCCCCTGGTTCTCAGGATTGCCTAAAAACCCAGGTCTGGCCATTTCCATCTGCCTTACGCCTGCCCTGGGCAGAAGGAAGGATTGGGGGCACAGGGCTCCCCTCCCCACCCGCCCCTGCTGCTGAGTGGAGCAGGTAACCCTCCCAACTCTGGACTCTGGACGGAGGAGGAAAGCCAGGTGGGCAAAGGGGAAGAAGGGGTCGCTCCCCAGTTTGCTTAAAGCGCCACTTCGGGTTCTCTGCCCGGAGTTCTGAAACTGAGGGGGTTCTGCTCAAGCGTCCCCGCCCCCGCAAGGAGGGGACGGCGAGTTCCCAGGGGACGTGGGATGGGGTGGGCCCGCGCTGCACGATTCGGGGAAACCCTTCGCTGGAGGAGCCTCCCGCAGCCTGGCCGTTCGCTTCTCCCACGTCCCTGCGTGGATTTGGGGGCCGGGCGGTGGGCGTTTCAGAGCAGGTATTTCACTGCGCGGAGCCCGCTGACTTCGGCGCCGAGTCCAGACGCCGTGTCCACCGTCCATGGCGCTCTCACGGCCCGCGCAGGGGTCCTTCACTCTACTCTTCCCGACAGGGCCCCGTGTGGCGTGGGCTCCGTGGGAGTGGGGCAGGTGCTCAACCCCGAAGTCTGCACGCCCCCTCCCCGCGGCTCCGGTCCCCCTCCGCCGCCTCCTGGGGCTCCAAGCCCCACGCCCCGCGGGAGCATAACGGGGCACCCCACACACACACACTGCCAGCAGCCCCTGCTTCCCTTCACAGCTTCCACTGTAGGGGCTCAAAACGAACCTGTGGAGCGTTTCCAACAAGTAAAATATAAAGAATCCCGCTGAGCAAGTCATCAAGGGGCACCCGTCCTAAACCCACTCTGGGCCTCCTTGCTTAATTAATAGTTAGGATCCAGGTCTGGCCGGGTGTACGCAGAACTCGGCCCTCCTGGTAGAAAGGGGGAACCCTAGGCGTAGCGCAAGGCCCCGGGGGACTCCGTGGCGATCGCGCCCCGGGGAAGGTGCGCTGCTTGTTTCAGAGGGTCCCGGACAAGCGCCTGCTCTGGGCTGGGGGCCTCAGACACCCTGAATCCGGTCCCCTCCGGGCCAGCGAGCCCCCAGCACCCCCACTCCCCGTTTTACAGAGGTCACTCGGCGGCAGCCCAGAAAGCCAGGCGCGCGCTACGGTCAGGAGCAGCGGGCGACGGCGCCGAGTCCCAAACACCCCGCTTCCCACGGGAGGAGGCGCCCTGCCTCCGGCCGGCGGCCCCGCGATGCGTTAACAGCGACGTGGTGGGAAACTGGGAGCCACCGGTGGGAGCGGGTGAAGGGAGGGCCCGGGTGGTGGCAGGTGATGGTGGGAAATCTGAAGAAACCCAGGGAAAAGCATCAGAAGAGCAAAGGAAGAGGAAGCGGAGGAGCAGAGAAGGGGCGACAGCCTGGCGGGGCCGGGGGCCAGGAGCTCGAGAGGCGCGCGGGCGGCGCGGAGGCGGGCGGCGCCCTTACCGGCGGTGGCGGAGCGCAGGCTCTCCAGGCTCCAGGAGCGCGACCGCGCGCCGCGCAGGCCCCCGCGGCCGCCGCACACCACGCCGCTGCTGTCGGAGTCGGAGGCCGGGGACAGCCCGGCGCTGCTGCCGCCGCCGCTGCTGCTGCTGGTGCCCAGGTCGCCGCTCGTCTGCCCGCTGGACTCGCTCGGGCACTGCTGCGCCCTCCCGCACGGGGGCTCGAGCTCCAGCCACAAGCTTGCGGGAGGCTGGGCCGCGGGCCAGGGCGCGGGGGACGCGGCGGCAGCGGCGGCGGGGCTGCCGGGCGATGGAGCCAGCGAGCCGGGGCCCGGGCCCGGGCCGGCACCCGCACCCGCATCCTCAGAGCCGTCGGAGGGCGAGGGGCGCGCTGGCTGCCGCGCGGCGCCCTGGGCTCTGTCCTCGGCCGCGTCCCCGCCGCGCGGCCGCTGCTCCGGGCTCGCGGACATCCTGGGGCTCCGCCGCCGCCGCCGCCGCCGCGGCTCGGACTCTGCGGGCGCCCACCCGGCAAGCGCACCTGCTGCCCGCCCGCTCCCGGCCGCCCCGGGGCGCTGAGCGGCGGCGGCGGAGGCCGCGCAGACCCGGTCCGCACGCGCTCACGCAGGCGCGCACGCAGACCCGGAGCGGCGGGGCGGGCGCGGCGCGGGGCCCGGACAGACGCCGGGCCTCGTGCGTGGGCGCCCCGCCGCCGGCGTTCGCACGCGTGGGGCACCTCAGGGTCCTCCTGGCTGGGGGGCACTCGCAGCCATCCCAAGGCCACCGTGGTGAGTGGAGCTGGCGGGCCCGCGCTTTGATTCCCAAGGATGCAGCTCTGATGCGGCGGGCGGCGCGCCCCAGCCGGTCAGGCGGGAAGGCCCGGGTGGCGCAGGGTCAAGACCCGGGCCCGCGGCCCAGCGCGGCCCCTGGGGCAGGGAGCGCGCTCGGCCGGCTCGGGAAACACCGGGCAGCGGCCTTCCTGGGGCCGCCCGCGGGCAGGAAGGTGCCCGCCGGGGGTACCCGGCCGGGGTCCGTGCCGTGAATAAGAGGCCTCTCGAAGGGACAGCACGGTCCCCACCAAACGACGTTGGAACGTGTCGGGAAAAGCCCGGCGGCAGGCACGAAGGCACCTGGAGCCAGGGTTTGCGAATATGGGGACCCGAAAGGGAGCTGCTGTCTCCTCCGACCCCTCCCCGCACTCGTGAGTGTCCTGTGGGTTCTTGGAGTGTGTGTGCCTGCAGACGAGCTCGGAAGTCAGGAGGTACTTGTAAGAATGCAAAATCTGGAAGGCGAAAAACGGGGGAGACGCGGCCTCACGCTGGAGGTGGGGTGTGCGAGGGGAAGTGCCAGTGCGAGCTGACCAGGGCGCAGAGCCCCCCACCCCCACGCCGTGGCCCCTCCAAGCCCTCGGGAGAGGTGTCGTGAGGACCCAGTGCAAGGCACAGCCACGTGGGATAGAGCGGCTCCTGGAAAGGTGGTCACTGCCTCCTCGTCCCTCCTTTGGGGTCCGTTTCTCACAGCCCATCTCCTCCCCTCAACCACGAGGGCTCCTGCCTCCGAGCCACAGGGAACCTGCGCCTTCGTGGATGTCTAGGTGTCTCTCCCCACCCAACCCCGTCCTTAAGGGTTCTCTGTTATCTCCGCTGTGAGTATATTAATTCCTGCCCCCACCCCTGGGGGGCAGGCTGGGACCATAGCGGGCGAACACTGCTGTCCAAGGCAGAGGTTTGTGCCAGCATAAGGCGATACCTACGGATGGGCACCAGGGGGCGACTCAGCCATGTCTGCGCCTGGCAGGCCCTCCCTCGGTGCGCGGATCTGGGGAACCTGTCCTGCAGGGAACCGCAGTGTCCCCATCTGAGTTCTGGTGTGGCAAAGGGGCCCGTATCCCTTCAGACCACCGTGGGGACGGCTGCCCTCACTCAGTACTGCCCTTCCTGGGAGCCTCCACATAATTCTGGGACTTAATGTCGCGCTTGTGTTAAGAATCCTGTTTTTCTCTAAAAGATTCTTTTGGCGGTTGCCAAACACACCTCTTCAGAACTTTGCCCGCTGTGAATTTAAGACCGCAGCCAAATCTGAGAAAAAAATAAAAGTCCTCCGCCCAGCACGTGCTGATGGGAGACCGTGGGGCTGGTCCACCGAGCTGAGCGGCCGGAGCCCCAGAACAGAGTCCTGTCAGGAGCTCCAGGTGCCCATGTGCACCAGGGCTGGACGGTGACCCTTGCACGGCACCTTTTGCCAACGGCCCTGGCTCCCTACGGGACCTTAGTGCCAGCAGACCGAGCTCTGGAGAGGCCCAAATGCGAGTCCTGCCCGTCCTCCCCGGGTCTGGAGAACGTACGTATTTGGTAGAGCCGTTTAGTTTTTGCAGCCCTGTCTGAGGCTTTTTGTCCTTTTTCTCGAACCCCAGATCTGGCCTCTCTCCCCAGCCAGCGGGATGCTTTTAGGCAATCAGGCTGCCCCTAACCTCATCAGCACCCCTGCAGGACCCGGCACCCGACGTCTGTCCTTCCCCCGGAGACCGCGAGCATCTCTGGCCCGCCCAGCCGCTCCCGGGTCAGTGCGCACGGCAGCGCCACCCTGGCTGTGTCTCTGCGGCCCGTCTCCTTCTGGCGCGAGACCCGGCCCTTGCAGGCACCAACATGCAATGTGCTGCTTTTTGCTGCGGTCTCGGGAGAGGGACTCCGAAGGCGGCTATCCACCTCCAGGAAGAGGCTGGCCCCTCCGAAGGGAAAGCCCCCAAGTCCCTGGACTAGATTAGAGACAACTCTGGTTACTTCTTCGGCGAGCTCTGTCCTATAGCAAGACCCAGGGCCGGTCAGTAGTTCTGCTCCAATCCAGTGAGTGGAGGCAGGTTTGGGGAACGGAATGTCCCCTAGGCCAAGAGTTCCCTTCCCTGGAGTGGCGGGGAGCCCCTCAGAACTGAAGGAATGACAGACAGTGTTTTCTCTCTGTCACCTTCAAGCCAGATACGGAGACAACATTAGCCAACAGCCTCTCCCCCTTCCTACCCTCCGGCCACCACGGAAGAGTGTGAACCAGCAGGGAGCGGGGCACGGGACTCACCGGGGTCAGGTCGGCGCTCGGGCCCGCCCAGGCGGTTCAGTCCTGTCGGGGCACTCTGGGAGAAGGGGTGGCTTCTTCTAGGGGGACGCAGAGACCCCGGAGAGGCAACGGTCATCTTCCTCCAGCACTGGGAGAGGAGGGAAGGGGCCAAGAGTCAATGAAAAGAGACGACACGTCATTGCCACATTTCTCTGACTGTTCCGGGCTTCTGCGTTGAGCAGAGCCCAGGGCCAGAATGCGAACGGCTCTGGGAGTTGCCGCGTTCACTTCGAAATCCATGGGAACAAAGGAGAGGCTGCTTCTGAACTCGGTGGTCTGCAAGCTGGACGCCCGAAGGAGGCAGCCGGGGCCGAGCGGGCAGCCGCTATTCAACAACGCGAGTGAGGACTGTGGGGAAGGTTCCCGGACCCGTAGCTCTACCCCCGTTGGCGGGTCACACAGCCGGGCTTTCCGCCCAAAGCAAAACTGTCAGTTTCAGCTGCGGCGTACACTTTTAGGGGTGTTCAATGAAAACTCGTGCAACTCGGGCAGCCTCTGCCACCTCACAATTAGGAGACAGTAAGGACCAGGGTTCTGTGGGGTCTGGGGAAAGCAAGAAATAGTATTCCCTTAGCACCCCACAGTCCCCAGGTAAACTCGGTCCCTCCCAGTTTGGTCTACTTTAAAAAGTTTTTGTGGCCTGGCTGGTGTGGCTCAGTGGGTTGAGCATGGGCCTGCAAACCAAAGAGTCACAGGTTCGATTCCTGATTAGGGCACGTGCCTGGGTTGTGGGCCCAATCCCCAGTAGGGGGCGCACAAGAGGCAACCACACATTGATGTTCCTCTCCCTTTGTCCCTCCCTTCCCATATCTCTAAAAATGAATAAATACATCTTTAAAGAAATAAAAATAAAATGTTATTGTATTAACTTAAAAATTGCGGTATGCTCCCCTTCCTTTTCTTTTGTATCCCTCACACGATGAAGCGCGCAGTGCTGGGAAAATTCACGGAGGGATTTCTGGAAATGGAAATAGATAGACAAGGGTGGGATAGAGTGTGACCCTCCGTCCGCCCCGCTCCCGCCCCCCCCCCCGCACTTGGATGCAGCTCAGACCGGACGAGTGTGTTGGTCTGTTGCCTGCGGACTCTGAGAGCACACGGTGCCAGGCAGATGGGGAGGAGGCCGGAATTTTATGTGCCGCCGACCCTGCGGTGCCCTCTGGCCCGAACTCAGCAGCAGCTTGAAACTGGGTGCGGACAAAAGGAAGCCCTCTCTGGGCTGAGGAGCGGGAAGAGGGGCCCTGAGGTTTTGAGCGAATGGAAGGAAAAACCTCCCTGTGGTTGTACCCTCCCAATCCAGGCTCCCAGGCACCCTGCCGGGCCTGAAACCCGGGGGGAGGGAGTCCGCTGGGACCGGAGGAACGGTGGGCCCACAGGCACAGGGACACAGCCCCTGTCTCATTTCCTTGCTCTGTCCTCCTGGCCCTTGCCTCCAGTGGCACACGCAGGGGCAGCAGGTGCGTGAGTAGGAAAACAGAAGCCCAGCTCTCCAGCAGGAGGGCCTGGAAGCGGGGGGCCGCTCTAAGGCTGAGCGTGTGGAGGGCTGCGGAGAGAGGGTTGAGGAAAAGGACCCCGCCATGCTGTTTAGGAACTCCTGGATTTGTCCCAAAACTGTGCCTGGGCGGATCTGACCCAAAATGAAGTCCTTCAGGACGGAACAATGGGGTAGAGCGTCTTAGGATTCCAGGTTGGCCCCTGGAGACCCTCTTTGTCCAAAGAGCACTGGAAACCGAGCTGACCCGGGAGTCACGGCTCCCAAGGCCTCAGCTGGTCAGCCACCCAAAGAACTCGATGATCATTATTCTCCATAGGAATGAAACGAGGCCCAGAGTCTCATAATATAACGTTCAAAATGCCTAAATACAATCCCAAATCCCTTGATAAACAGAGAACTATGAAAATCTCAACGGCTTGCAAGGGCAAAAGCAATAGCCAGACCCCAGTTGTTGGAATTCTAAAAGATTTAGAAGCAGTGCATGTAACCGTGCTTTAAGAAGTAAGGGCAAAGACTCTTGAAAATACCATATTTTGCCGTGTATAATGCTCACCCACATTTTTGTGTGCATTAGACACGGGATTATTACACCCCATGGTATGTAATCATTATATTCGTGTATAATGCACATCCTTATTTTTCTCTCCAAAATTTGGGCAACCAGTGTGTATTATACACGGCAAAATACGGTAATCCAAAATAACAGGGAAACAGATTCGACAAAGAATGAGATGGAAATATTAGAGCTGGAAAACAGCTAAAATGAAAAATTTACGTGGCTGGACCTTGAGGACATTATGCTAAGTGAAATAAGTCAGAGAAAGAGAAACATCATAAACGGTTGTCCATATTTGGAATCTAAAAATGAAGGAAGAGGCAAGCTCATCGATATAGAGAAGCGCTCGGGGGCTGTGGGAGGTAGGGGATGGGAGTGGGTGACATGGGTGAAGGGGGTCAAAGGGCACAGACTTCAGCTACAGGGGGTGCGGTGTGCGGGCGGGCAAGGTAGGCCCACGGTCGTTCCCATGGAAACAGACGTGCGGGCGCTGGCTGTTACCGCAGCTTTGTTAACTCAGAAAAATACACCCTGTGTCCCGCCGACTCGCAGCTGTAAACTGCTGTTGCCCACGCTCACTCACACCGACGGAGGTGGGCAACAGCAGTTTACAGTAGTTTGTATGGAAAACAACAGTAATTAATCCACATTAACACACATGTCAACTCTGTTTCACGCACTCACACCTGTAAACCTAGTTCCGGCCACTCTTGCCGCGCACTGTATGTTTGGAAGTCGCTAAGAGAATAGATGTTAAATCGCTTCTCGCCTTTTGGCTAAGATCAGGTGAGACTAGATGTTAAAAGTTCTCATCAGCCCTGGCTGGTGTGGCTCAGTGGATTGAGTGACCGCCTGCCACCCGAAGGGTCACAGGTTTGATTCCCCGTCAGGGCACATGCCTGGGTTTCCGACCAGGTCCCCAGTAGGGGGCGCACGAGAGGCAACCACACATTGATGTTTTCCTCTCTCCCTTCCCCTTTCTCTAAAAATAAATAAAATCTTTAAGAGAAAAGGAAAACGACAGGATGCAAAGTCATCGAAAATTAAAGCCTCTATAGACGGCATGACCGTGACCACGTGAAGTAGTATGTAAACTTGTTTATAGAAAATGTAACGCTGTGTTTAAACGACTGTTTTAGCGCACTGGGATGAAGCAGCGCTTGCTCCTTAAAAGCGCGGTGCACGGGAGAAACGGGGCCTGAGCTCCCGGCAGACGCGGACGGCCACAGCCTGCTTTCTCAGGAGCCGCCACCAGAGGGAGCCTTGGGACCTCCAAGGTGAGTCTCCTGTGCTTTGCCGCCCAGCCAGGCCCCCGCAAAACATGTAGATATTAGAATTACAGTGAATTGCCAGCTCCCGCTTGCTGGTTTGCAAATTCCAACAGTCAGGTCGCACCCCGTGTTGATGAAGGTGGGGGCCGCGGGACGTGCAGCTGGGCCATCTCCTACCTCACCTACCCACACGGCCCTGTGGCTCCCCCCTGCGCCCCCTCCAGAGGTGAACAGAAGGGTTGGTGGGGGTCCCTGTTAACTCACCTCACTCTGGGGAAGGTCCCTGAGCGAGCACGCGGTGCTCGGAGGACGGTGCCGCCGGCCTCTTTCCCAGCTCTCCTCCGTCCGGTCCTCCTGGTCCAGCATCTGCAGAGAGCAGAAGTGGCTCCTGCCGGCCTGCTGGGCCCTGGGCCTCCCAGGGCTGCCATCCGCCTCGGTGCAGCTTCCGAGGAGCACCACGGAGCCAGCGTTGCCCCTGCCAGGGTAGCGGCAGTCTGCCCGCTGGGGCTTGGGGCCCAAGGGTTTGCTGGGCGCGCCCGGGTTTCCGTAGGCCAAGCAGCAGGCGGAGGCAGAGGGGACAGTGAGGATGACCCGGGGCTGCTGGGGACAGGGGCGGGTGGGTGACATCAGCCAGGACTTCTCAGCAAAGACACCTGCGTGTAGGCACCGACCCCCGTTTGGGGGGCTTACACAGGGTGTGGTGGGTTCACTTTCCCTCCTGCTCTCTGCATAGACCAAAGTGCCGGATGAAGGTGAAGGTGGGGGTGCCCCATGGTCCCCAACAGCATGGCTCCCCTTGTCCTCTGGCTGCTCCTCACAGCGGCCCTGAGTCCCTGGGGCAGGCAGGAGGGGCGTCGCGATTTCTGGGCCTGGACCCGGACTCGCTAGGGAGGGCCGTTGGGGGCCTCCTGCAGCCTCGCTCTTAAGAAGCGCCCGCCAGGAACTCTGCAGCCACCTGCTCCGTCCCATCGGGCCCTGGGGGGACCCTGGGGACTTTTCATCCGTGTTCTGTTTGTCTGCGACTCTGGACTCAAAGAAACTTGCAAAGGTCCTGTGAGCTGTGGTCAGCCTTGCCCACAGGCTTTTCTCCGGGGTTTTGGGCGTCTGGGCGTCGCAGCCCTCTGAGCACAGCCCTCTGCTTCCCGGGTCCTTGGGTGTCTCCGCACCCCCTCCTCCCACCAGCCCCGCAGCCCCCTCGCCCGGGCTGTGGGGGACGACCTCCGTATCCCCGAGCGCGTGCTGCAGAGGCATCGGCTCCCGCCCGCATGCTCCTGGTTCGCCCGCCACAGCGGCCGGCCTGTCTGAGCGGCTCTCCGGGTCGCCCTCCGTGCCCAGGGAGCCTGCACCCGGCTCCGGCTCCTGGGAAGCCTGGCGGAGCGGGCAGGTCTGTGGGGCCGAGGTCGGAGCATCGCCGCCCTCTGTGCCCACCCACGCCCGCCCTCGTGTGTCCTCTGGCGGGGGGCTGGGCGCCCGAGCAGCAGCCCCCTCGTCTGCCCCAGTCCTGGAGCTCGGGCCCTCCTCCGGCGGCTCGTCCTCCGCAGGCCCCTGGGGACTCTGCGGGCCCCCCGCGGGCCCCTGGGAGCAGGTCTCTCCTCTGCCTGCCGCAGCGCGGGCCACGTGCGCGAGAGTCCCATCGTCACCCCCCGGGCTGCGGCCTGCGGGCCGCTGGGGCTCTGGACCCCCCGTGTGTGGTGTCCCAGCCCCGGGGGGCTCCCGGGGCGGCTCTCCGGCACCTCGGCGCGACGGTGCCCTGGCCCCCAGGAACTCACAGGACCGCGTTTCTGGAAGCCGACCGGCGCCCCTGCGGGTGGCCTGAAGCCCTTTGTGCTCCACGGCGACGATTATGAGCCCGCACCGGCCCCGGGAAGGCCTGTCTGCCCCGGGCTCCGGCCTCAGGGCCCGGGCCAAGGGCGGGGCAGCCCCCTCTGGCCCCTGGCCACGCCACGGGTGCCTGCAGTTGCCGGGAGACCGGGCTGCCGAGGTTATATCTGAAAAACCCTGCAAGGCGTCGTTCCTGCATTTGGGGTCTAGACCGATGGCGTCTTCTGCCTCCTGGGAAGTGTGCGTAGTCCTGGATTCCGGGGTGGCCTTCGGAGCATCTGCCCGACCGCTCCCCCTGGAGCACCTGGTCCCTGCTGTCCCGCACACCCGTGACCGACTGTTCCCGGGATGAGGTGGGAGCCTGGGCCCCGCAGGCGGCTGGCTCTTCTCGGCGAGGACACACTCGGATGTGTCACCAGTGTCATCGCCGGTTTGGTTTCCTGCCTCGACGGCCGCGTCCTCGAGGTGCTTCTGTTTCCCGGCAGCGTCCGGGGCAGGGCCAGCGCCCGGGGGATCCCCCAGCCTGCTTTCTGGGCTGTGCTTGAACTTGCGCTTGGCAGGTGGTGGCACTTCCTGTGACTCTGCAGCAGGGAGGGGAGGGACTGGGCAGGGCCGAGAACCCTGTCCCAGCTGGTTGTCCAGCCAGGGACCCTCAGACAGTGTTTCTGGAGAGCCCCCTCCACAGCTCCGGGCGCTGGGCCTGCACCGATCCTGCCCACAGGAAGCCCCCCCTTGGGGGGCAGGAAGCACCGGGGGCACCCGGGCGGGAGCAGGGGGCAGGGCCGTTCGAGGCCTCGTGTCTCCTTCTGCTTCCGTTCCGTCTTTCAAATGGGGCCCAGGCGCCACAGAGTTCTGCCCTGGCGGGCCCTCAGAGCACCACAAGGGACACCCCGTGACGGACTGGGCCCTGGACAGCGGCCCTGTGGGCCGAGACCGGCGCCCTGGGGCTGGCCCGGTCTCACCGCCAATGTTTTCTGGGGTGCTGCTGCAAAGCCGGGCGTGCAGGAGGCAAGATGTCCCTGAAGGGAGCCGGCAGGGGCCACCCCGGCAGGGCGGGGGGCCGGACGCGGCTGCGTTCACTGCAGGGCCCCGGGCGCCGCTCTTCCTCCGCCCGGCTCCCGGCGGGCCTGCGCTGCCCGGGGCCCGGGCCCCGTGGGGGACGTGTGGCCGGCGGTGGCCCGGCTCGCTGCGCTGGAGAAGTCGGGGCCAGACACCCGGCAGGCCCAGACAGCCCTCAGACCTGCATTTCTGAAGAGAAACAACAGGGGCTTTCCCGCGGGCCCAGACGGCCGCCCGCCCGGCTGGCAGGGGACGGCGGCCGCCCCGCACGAGGTGCGCAGCCCCGGCCAGCGAAGGCCGCTCCGGGCTGGCCATGCGGTCCCGGGGCCGCCCCACCGCCTCCGCCCCGTCGGCGGAGGTGGCAGAGGCTCCGAAACCACCTTCTCGAGGCTCTTCCCGGAATTCGAGGGACGGATCTCCTTCTGCCTCTGGGCCAGGCCCGGGGACACCCGGCGAGTGCTGCTCCTGAGCAGGCGTGGTGGCCGGGCCATCAGGGCACCCCCACCATGCCACTCTGTCCCCGGGGGTGCCACTTGGAGGGCGGCGGTTTCCCCGGTGGGGTCACCAGGCAGGGACTCTGTTGGAAACACTTTCAAAGTGGCCGGGTTTTGTGTCTGACTGTCCTTCACGCTGGCGGGACAGTGTCTCAGAGTCATCGCCGTCTCCTTCCTGGCTCCATCCCTGTCCCTCGGGCTCTGCGGAGAAGCCGGGAGCCGCTGTCTCCGAGCTCACCTTCCCTGGCAGGTGCGCACCTGGCTGTGGAGTCTGGAGGGGCAAGGAGAGAGGATTCTGAGAGAAGGCCCGAGGCCGTGTGCTCACGGGTCTCCTGGAGGAGAAGGTTCAGAGACATCTCATTAGCTCCCCACGTGTCCCTAGGAAAGGACAGGGACGTGTTCAGTAGGAAGAGCTTTGTGTTACTAACAAAGAAAAGTGATAAAGCCCAACCAACAGCAGGGGAAGTGGGGCGCACCGCCCATGCAGCCCGACGGAGGCGTCAGACTGGGCCGTGTGAGGATAAATGTGCCGTGTGCGTCACGGCCAAAATCCCATCGTGTTTTCAGCAAGAAAGAACGCATTCGTGTTTGCGTTGGGCTCCGTTTGTGGTTGTGTAACCGGCCAGGTGGACGTCAAGGCTCTTGCACTTAGAAGTGTTTTCTGAATTAGGTTTGCTGGAGCAAAAAAAAAAAGACAAGAATTCTTGAACTTGCAAACACATGTGGAGATGTTATCATTGCCCAAGACAGCTTTGAGAACAGAGAGAAAAACAGAACTGTGCAAGACTGGCAAATTTTCCTTCTCTCGTTTCTTAATCAACCTGGTATATGTGAGTTTATATGCACCCACTGACGGGGACCGTGGGGTGAGTGGGGAGAAGGAGGAGGAGGAGGGAGCTGAAGATGGACGGGCGGTGGTTGCAGGGGGCACACATTTGTCAAATGCGCCAATCTGAACACTTTCCATGGACACAGCTTCTGCCCTGGTATGTGACTGAACTCAAAGAAGCATCCCTCCCACCCTTCCCATGTAAAAGTCAAATTAGCTTCAAATTCACAACTTCTGGGGGGGCCCGTCAGAGAGCTGAGGTTGCAGAACAAACTCCCAGCCCAGAAGATGAAGAGGGAAAGGCGTGTGCAGGGAGAGAGGCACCCAAACACCCCAGACCAATGTCAAGTGCCCTGGCGTCAGCGTAGCTGGAACCCTAAAGGAGAGGGGACAGGTCAGAGAGATTTGGAAGCAACAAGTCCAGGAACGTCCCCAAAGTGGCGAGAGGCATTCACCTGCAGAGAGACACGAAGTTCAAAGAGGGAGTTAATCTCCGGCCCACCCTCTGCCTAACGAGGGGCACCGGAATGAAGGGGGCAAACGGGGGGGGGGAAGCTCTTCAGCCGATGAAGGGGAACCACAGGACAGACAGACAGACAGACAGGCCAGAGCTAACAAGGCGGGAAAACAAACGCTCTCCCTTACGGCCCCGGCCAGGCCAGAGTGCTGTCTCTCCCCACTCTTACTCAACATCGAGCGTTGGCATCCTAGTGTAATAAGACAGTTAAAAAAATAAGAGCAATACAGATTAAAATGAAAGAAACTGAACATTTTGTGTATGATTTTCTATATGGAAAATCCCCCAAAAAACTAAAAAAACCCACCCTACAATTAATAGGTGAGTTTATTAGTAAGGTTGCAGGGCACACAGTCAAGAAACAAAAAAATTGCATTTCTACATACTAAGGGTAAAAAACTAGAATTTGAAATTTAAAAATAGTAAAAGATATATCCCTGTGTATAAATCTCATGAATATATTAGATGCATATCCAGGTATTTCGTGCACACATGTTTTTGATCAGCACTGGTGAAAGAAATCAAATAAGACCTAAATGAGTGAAGAGAGTGTGGTGTTTATGAACTTCAACACTTACTATTGCTTAATATGCTTACTCAGGAGTAAGTAAACCATTACTTACTATCACAAAGAATCCAGTTCCTCCACTTATTTCTTTATCCAAATTATTTACTTATAAATAATTTCCTGACTTTTATTTATCCAACATGAATAATCATAGTGTTTTTTTATAACATGAAAATAAAGGAGTTATCCCTCAGCCCCTACTGATATGAATAAGTGACTGAAAAAATGAAGAACAGGGAGAAGGGACAACTCTGCCTCATGGAACAGTTCCAGTTAGAAACACGGAAGGAACAGCGGACACGGGGAATGACCAGGGGGCGCCCACCATAAAGTGGCTTCAGGGACCGTCTGCCCACCGTCGCCGAAGTCATGTGTCCAGAGGGGTCTAAAGGCTCCCACTCAGAGTGACCTCCCGTGAGAGATTCTAACTTAGGGAAAGACCCCGGGATGTGACTTGTCTGTTGAAGTACTCCTGTTTGCAAAGTGTAAAAAAGGGGAACTGAGCCCAACACTGGGACACGGACTGAGCAGACGAGGCCGCATGTCCTCGGCGGGAAATCCGACATCCGGTTAACAGTGGGTGAGGCACACAGACGTTCGGAATAGAGAATTTCGTGTATTCTGTTATTATGAAACATTTTAAAAATACGAGGAAACTGAAATGAAATACACCAGAGAAACAATGTTTTTGGTATAGTCAAAATTATTTCTGGTTTTCTACTTGTCACATAAGGTGGTGAAATTACTTTATAACAGAAAAACGTTTGGAGATAATTTACTCCTTGTAAACTGTGAATTGTAGGCAGTTTTGTTAATGGTTCCAAAGGGCTTCAGCTCCAGGAGAAGGGGCCACATGAGCGACTTCTCTGTGTTTCCCCAAAGCGCTTAATTTCGAGTCCTGGCACGCAGGACGATCTCGATCAGTATTTGCTAGATTTTCAATCAATTGATAGATTTTCAATATTCATACCTATAGCTGTTGCATCGAGATAAATGCAGTGTTTGTTTCTGTCCCAGTGACAGCTCTTTATTTTATTAGCGGGGAGCCGAGGCCCCCCCAAACCCATCGCCCTGCCAAAGCGGTGCCCCAAGGCCTCCCAGTCACCAGGTCTAAGTAAGGTCCCGAGTCTCGAAGCGCAGCACCGGAAGTGCCCAGGATGAAACAGAAAATCTCTCATCGCAGGGAGAGGCAGGGAGACGGCTGCTGGCGTGGGAACAGCTCCCCTGGACAGACAGTCCAGGAGACGCCATCACAGCGTGACAGGGGGCGCTGCTGGGGCTGGAGCTGCTGCAACCATGGAAACGGGCCAGCGGTCTCTGAGAACGTGAGTCCTGCGTTACCACGTGACCCAGCAGTGGTGCTCCGGGGTCTTTATCAGAAGAAAATAAAGCTCAGGTCCAGACCGAGATCTGCAAGCGTTCCTAGCGGAGGCGCCGGGCAGCGCGAGCTGGCCCGGTGTGACGTGCTGCGCCTGGGGCGTGGCTGGCCCGCGGCAGCTCCTGGGGGACCCTCCCCGGCCGAAGCGAGGGGACTTGTCACACCGGACACAGCCGAACCTCGAACCCAGGAGCCTTCCGCTGAGCAGAAGCAGCCAAACACCGAAGGCCACATACTCTATCACTTCCTTTATGGGAACCACCCCCCCTGCCTTTTTTTAATCCCCACTCAAGGATATGTTTATTGATCTGAGAGAGCGAGAGAGAGAGACGTCGTTGGGTTGCTTCCTGTGGGAGCCCCGACCTGGATCCGTCCCAGCCTGGGAGACGCTCCAACCGCTGAGCGCCCGGAGGGCCGGTCCGGGAAAGTGTCGGAAGAAGGGAAACCACAGAAGCGGGGGCCCGGGTGCTGGGGGCAGGCAGAGGGGGACCTGTGCCGGGAACAACAGAAGGGTGCTGTGCAACAGTGGTGACAGTTGCACAACTGTGCATTCACACTTCTTAAAACTCCCGGAACTGAACCCTGTTTGGTGTAGCTCAGTGGACTGAGCTCAGGCTGTGAACCAAAGGGGTCACCGGTTCGATTCCCAGTCAAGGCACTTGCCTGGGTTGTGGACCAGGTCCCCAGTAGGGGCCATGTGGGAGGCAACCACACAGTGGTGTTTCTCTCCCTCTCTTTCTCCCTCCCTTCCCCTCTCTCTAAAAATGAATAAATGAAATCTTTAAAAAAAAAAGAAAAGAAATAAAAAATAAAAACTCCTGGAACTGCACGGGTAGAAGCAGTGAGTCCTGCTGCGTGTGCCTCACCCCGGAGCAAAGCTAACGGTGAAAATTCGCGCTGCGATCTCCAGGATCACCAGGAAAAGAGTCGCAGAGGAAGCCAAGGGGGGGGGAAGAGCCCCTTGAACAGCCGCGTGGGGAGGACCGGGGATCTGGGGAGAAGCAGCAAACCTGGACTGGATACTATTGTTTAAGGTTCTTACCAGTCTTCCCTGCATAAAATACTACTTTTTTTAAAAGTGAGAAAGGCAGCAGATGCTTCTAATGCAAACCGCGGGAAGGAGGCAGGAGGATTAAGTCACCGAGGAACCCCCTCTCCACCCCCTCCTTGCCCTCGTCCTGTCCCTCCTCCCGCTGCAGAGGGGGCTGCGGCCACCAGTCAGGCCACGCCCTCACCTACGCCGACCTCCTGCGACCCCTTCGGAGGCTCTTCAGGGACCTCACGGTTCTTCAGAGAGAAGAGACCGAAAGCCACTCGTGGGCTCAGGCTGGGCTCCAGAGGCTCAGAATTCCCCACCGGACCTTTGTCTCCATAAAATCTCCGCCCTGGAGGGGGCCCGCCCTCCCCGACCACGTGGTCCTGGGGACGGAGCCGCAGGTCGGGGGTGGGCAACGGTGAGGCAGGAGAGCGTGAACATCATTCCTGCAATTTCCGCGTTTCTGTTTAAGCTCCGTGAACAGCCTTTCCAGAAAACAGTCGCGCCCGTGGCAAGCTGACCTGCTCGTCCACAGCCTGCGACACGCAGACCCGGGCCCAAATAGTGAAGCGATACCCGCAGACCAGACCTGTCCGCAGTGTGTCTGTCTGTGCGCAGCCTCGACCCCTGATGGCTGTGGTGGGCACAGGCCCCCGCAGGGCTGTGCCGGGAGAGCAGTAACAGGTCCACCTGGAACTCATCAAAAAACCGCTTCTGGGCCCTGGCCGGGTGGCTCAGGGGATCAGAGCGTGGTCCTGCAGACTGAGAGGTCGCAGGTTCGATTCCCAGTCAGGGCACGGACCCAGGTTTCAGGTTTGGTCCCTGGTTGGGGTGCATATGGGAGGCAACCAGCGTCTCTCTCTCTCTCTCTCTCTCTCTCTCTCTCTCTCTCTCTCTCTCTCTCTCTCTCTCTCTGTCCCACCCTTCCTCTCTCTCTAAACGCAACGAAAACATGTCCTTGGGTGCAGATTAAAGAACAAGTCCCTTCCCAGACAGAAGACCACTCTCCCCTGTTAGAAACACCGCAGCCCTTCCTACCTGCTAGGTGTGCCGTCCCGGAACACAGGCAAACCGAGGTGTGGCTTCCGCCAGCGGAGCGTCCTCCCCGGGCAATGGAGGGCATGCCTGGACCGGGTCGGGGGGAGGGCCCACGAAGTGTGGAAAGAGGCTCCTGGTATTTGCGATGCCGACACGTGCTTTCTGAGGCCCGTTCTGTCCGGGCTGATTCACCGGGTGGGGCCTCCCTCCCTCAGCTCCGCCCTGGCCCTGCTCCCCGGCCCGAGTCTCCCCGCCTGCTCAGGGTACCCTGACCGTAGAGGGCAAAGCTGGGAGGAAAAGAGCTCTCTCTTCAGTGACCTGATGACCTCTGCGCTGCATCCTAACGATGCGTCCCCCCGGGGTCCCCGCCCCCTCCTCCCACAGCGACACAGGGGCCACGGAACTCTCTCTGGGTGACAGCGTGGCTGTCTCTGTCCTGGCGTCTGTGCCCCTGACACAGACACAATGGCCCTGTGCTGGGCCTGGGGTTCTGCTGTCCTTCCCCTGGTGCACCAGGGCCACCCCGGGGAGCCACACACCTGGCCAGGCCCACCCCCGGTCTCTCAAAATGCTTTCCCAGGACAGGGGCCGGCCCGTGAGAGCTCCCGGCACAACCTCGTGAGCCCCTTCACAGGCCCCCCACCCCCTCCACCCTGGCCCAAGGTTGTCCCCGAAACTGGCAGCCGGGTGTGGGCCCGCCACAGTGCCAGAGTCCGAGGTCGCTGTTGCTGCCGCCTTTCCGGGTCTCTCCGAGCAGCTTTCTTAAATCCTCCCCCGAGGACGTGTTTACTGAGTTGGGAGAGAGAGAAACTTCGAGGTGGGCGTCTTTGTGTTGTTCTTATCTCTCAGCATTCGGGCTGATGCTGACTGTTGAGCGTTCAGTAAATTATCATTTCGAGAAAGTTTCCTTCCGCTCCCACTGCACTGAGGATGTTTCATCACAAGAGGGTGCTGGATCTTGTCAAATGCTTTGTCTGCGTTAACTGAGATATTCGGGCCCTCTTTTCCGCTCATCCTGTTAATGTGGCGTAGTCCACGGTTTGATTGCTGTGTGTTAAATCGTCAGGGACAAAACTTGGCTCGCGGGCCGGCCCGCAGTCCCCCGGCCCCACCAGCCAGGGCCCCGCCTGCGGGCTTCACCTGCTGACTCCAGCACCTGCAAGTCCGGCTATGACGATACGGCTCTGTCATTCAGACGTTCTGTCTTCCTGCCTTTAGCAGGTTTTGTTTTGTTTGTTTTTTTTTAACAGAACATAATTATATTTCAACACCCAACTTCTGTGCCACCGAAAAATAAAGCACCACACGAAAATAATACGGAAAAAGATTCACTTGCAACACGAGACAAATGGCGACCATCTTCGGTCATAAACCAGCTCTTAGAAACCAGTACTGACCCACAGAATCCACGGGAACTGGGAAGAAAGCAAATGAAATGGCACAGATGACAGTTAAAGACGAGGAATGCGTGATGGTGCCCTGGCTGGGGCGGCTCAGCGGACTGAGCACGGACTGTGAACCAGGGGGTTGCCGGTTCAATTCCTAGTCAGGGCACAGGCCTGGGTTGTGGGCCAGGTCCCCAGTAGGGGGCGCATGAGAGGCAACCACACACTGATGTTTCTCTCCCTCTCTTTCTCCCTCCTTTCCCCTCTCTCTAAAAATAAATAAATAAAATCTTTAAAAAAATTTTTTTTAAAAAAGAAAAAAGAAAGCATGGTGGCTGAGCTGAACCGTGACCGGAGAATAATTTCTCTCTGACACCAGCCTGCCGGTAGAGACACCGCTGCCCAGCGTTTCTCTGCTTGGAACGGCGCTATGCGGCCTGAACCGCCACACAGACACCGGGACTCGGACCGATGCGTGTCTACAGTGGGGGGAACCGCCAGCCTGTCATTTTCTTGCTGAAGGCAGATCCGTCGCGAGGGCGACGGACGCTGAAATGAATGGCTTCAGCATTCAGGTCAGCCCGGCGGAGGCTGGGCTGTCGTGACCTCAGTCACAGAGGGGGCTTCACAGCACCCGAGTGCGTGCTCACTGTTCTCCGCGTCCTCGTGGCTGTTTTTCTCCTGGTCCTCAGAGAGAATCCCTGCCTCTTTCTGCTGGGCTCCAGCCTGCGCGTTACTGGGGGTTCATTGATGTGGAGGTGGGCGGGGCGGGCAGGGCCCCTCCACTGTCCTCTACGAGTCCACAGACGTCAGCCTTTCCTAGGCCTGTGCCTTGGGGGTGGGGACAGCCCCTCAGGAGCCCTACCGGGGGGCCCGGCCCGCGGCCCACGGGCCCCATGCGGCCCAGGGTGTCTGTGAATGCAGCCCCACACAAAACTGTAAATTTACCTAAAACTTGGTGAGATTTTTGTTTGTTTTTGTTAATGTTTGTATATTGAACATGGGGCCCAAGACAACTCTTCTTCTCCCAGGGTGGCCCAGGGACGCCACAAGGTGGGACACCCCTCTCCGGGCCCTGCCACTTCCAGGCTGTGCCCTGGAAGTCCTGTCCTGGTTGACTGTCACCTGCTGGCTGACCCGTGTGTCACCTCGCCTGAGACCGGAAGGCGGAAGAGGGCTGTCAGGCTGGAGTCCCCCCTCCAGTAGGGAAAGGCTTTGGCACAGCCCTGCGGGGAGGCCCTCCCGGGTCAGGGCACGGGGTCTGGGGGGCATCCCCGGGGGGCTCTGCCCTCTCGCCCGCTGCGGGGCCCACGGGGAGGCTGCCTCTGTCCACGCCCTGAATACGCAGCGTGGCTCCTGGAGGAGAAGCCTGTAGAAGGACAAGCCCCCTTTCACGGTCCAGCCCCCAGATTCTTACCGGGCCTGAAAGGCTTTTAAAGAGAGAGGAAGGGAGAGAGAGCAAGAGAAACACCGATGTGAGGAACACAGGCCCCCCCCTCCGGGGACCAAACCTCACACACACACACACACACACACACACACACACACACACACCGGCGGTTTCCAGGACCGCGCTCGAACCAGCTGGGCCGCACCGGCCGGGGCGCGGTTTCCGGCATCTGGCGGCTTCCGCTGCGGGTCTGAGTTGTTGAGCTTCTCTGTCTCTCCAGGTTTCAGGGAAGCTGCTTGTCCTGCAGCCTCAGACGGGTCAGGAAAGTCACTGATACTCAGCTTGTCCAGATTTCTCTCACTGTAAGGGTGGGGACAACCACCTCTAAGGTCTTACCTGTGATCTGAAAAAACAGAAAACCACCTTTCCCCTCCCCCGCACGGAGGTGTGTGGCATGTCCGTGTCAGCCCAGGTCCCAGGCCGTGACCGTCAGGAGCCCCCCAGCCCCACCCCACACAGCCCTGCTGCAGAGCCCGGCCCCCCACTGTTGGCCCCCCAGCTGGATGCCTGCTGCCTGTCCCCTGCCAGCACCCTCTGTCCCCAGTGCGCCAGCGAAAGGTTGGAAGGCACAGCCCTCAGCTGACCCCTGTGTGACCCCGGGTGAGTCGCCCCGGCTCTGAGGGACAGCTGGACCTAGTGCGTGGGGTGGGCTTTATATGCTACAAAACCTCCTCTGACCTCTAGGGCCATGTGGGAACGAGGGGGTCAGAAATGACCAGTGTTGTGGAAACGCCCGGCCAGGCCTCTTCCCCACAGAGCCAGGCTGGGGCGCCCGGGCAGGGGAGGGCAGCCTACGAGGGGGTGTGAAGGGAGAGATGGACAGAGATGGACAGGGCAGCTGCAGCCCAGGGGACACAGAGGACCGCCAACACTCTCCTCCCCATCCTCCCAGCACCGTGCCTGGCCGGCCTCTGCTAGGACCCCCCACCCCCACCCCGACCCCCAGCCCACCCTGTTGGCTGCGAATGAGAACCTCCGGTGCTGGGATGGTCCAAGAGGCGGCCCCGCCCGAGAGCCACGGGGCCAGCGGCTCCTCCCGGGTGGGCGCAGCCCCGGGTCCTTAGTTCTGCTGCCCCGCTGCGGGGGGGGTCACTGCAGAGCAAGGCCTGGGCTGCCCTGGCTGCTGCCCGTCCCGGTGCTCTGTCCTGGCCGGGTTCTCCCCCACCCCTCGGGTCAGTGTCCCCTGCCCCCCCCAGCACATGCTCCCTGAGAACCTCCCCAAGGTGAGACCTGGCCTCGGCGACTCTCCGGACCCAAGGCTCACGGTCGAAAAGGAGTCAGAAAACCACGCACCGCCTTTCACCGTTTCATTCCTTGCACAAGTGTTTACTGGGCACCGGCTTCGCTGGGCGAGGTACAGAGTGACAGGGCCGGCCCTCGGGGTTTGAGCTGCTTGCGGGGAGACACAGGCTGGGCCCCCAGGGGGCTCAGACACCTGTACAGCTGCAGGAGTGGGGAGGGGAGGCTCTGAGACAGGCCCTCCCTTGGGGAGCTCAGGGGGAGCCCGGCTGGGCCTGGGGAGCCAGCGCCTGGGACCCACCTCCCCCACCCCACTCCCTAGAGCAAATGACCCAAGCCAGCATTCTGTCCTCCGTCTCTGTGTCTGAGCAATGAGGGTGACAACTGCTTGCAGCCAGGCTCCGTGACAATTCCAGGGTCACCAGTGGCGGGCCCGAGGGGAGGAGCGGAGTGTGGCTTCCCGGGAGGGCTGGCCCTGGCTGTCCTCGGTCGGGTTCCGGGCCGGGGGTCTGGGTAGACGCGTCTGCGCCCTGCACACAGCCAGCCCGGCGAGGAGCTTTCACCGAGGGCTGCGGGGCGTGTCTCCTCACCCGACAGCCAGGACAGGCACGCCTGGTGTCTGCCGCGCCCACCGTGCGGAGTGCCACCCGGTCCCCAGCCTGCACCCCCTTCTGTGCTGCCCGTCCCTGGGTGGGAATCCTGCCCCGGGCTGCCTGCGGCAACCCACCCTTCACGTCCCACTGCGGTGTGTCGGCAAAGTGGGGTCCGCACCTCACAGCCCGCACGGGCCAGGACGACGCCTGCCCCCCGGGGGACCCGGCCACCTTTCCCTCCCTGTTCTGAACGTCCGGGGCTGTGCCTGTGTCGTGGCTTTGGGGACGGGGGTGAGAGAGACTGTTCTTCCCAAACGCTCTGCGCCGTGGCTGCCACTACGGTGCGAGCTGGAAAGGCGTCGTTCTCGGGCGATCTTTGGCAGACACTCGGGCAGCTCCTGCTGGCCAGGGCGGCCGGCCGGGTCGCGAGGCTCCTGCTGAGAGGGAGCTGGCCCTGCTTCGCGGTCCCACGGAGAGGCCCCTGGAGGCTCCCGGGGCACGGCAGCTGCTGGTTCCCGGGCGGAGAGCAGGCCGGGCTGGGGCGGGCGGGCACTCCCAGGCGCACGTGAGGCCCCCCTTGCCTGTCGCCCCCTCCCAGCATCCCCCTCCCCCGAGTCTCCGAGCCCACGTTCACCCGTGAGTTATTTCCACCCCTCAGGCAGACCCATCGGCTCCTGCCCTTCCCGGTCACAGTACACGGTGCTTCCTTCCCACCAGCCCCAGCGCCCTCTCCTCTCTGGCTTGTGGTGTAAGGAACCGCCGGGCATAGCTGCCCCTCCGGCCGCCTGGCTCTGGGCTCCTCCGAGCCTTGTGGGGAGATGAGCTTGCACATTCGGAGAGCCGGCTGCCTCCCAGCTGGCCTTGGCCTTGGGTAGCCCGGCCTGGTCTGGCTGAGCACGTGGGTTCCGGCCCAGGTTCCTCCACAACAGAACGCCCAGCCCCGCCTGCCTGAGTCGCACCCCATCCCGACACAGTCGCCACATCGCAGACAAAAGGTGGAGATTTCAGTCTCGGGTTCCCCCGACTGAGGCTGCAAAGACGCGGCTCCTGGTGGCTCCTGCAGGGCTGTCCTTCCATTGGGGCCCCCTGCTGGCTGGCCGGGGGCCCCCACTTCAGGCTGGCTGCAGGGGAGGCCCCGGCGGGACAGAAAGCCACAGCCACTTCCTCAGGCACGCGCGGGGCAGACTCTGTCCCCCCGGCTGTTAGAAGTGAGGCCTGTGGCTCCTGCCTGGTGGCCCCCGGGTACCACCTGCTCCCAGGCTGTCCGGTGGAGCTACAGGGGCTGCTGCCTCGCAGAGGCCCGGGCCTGGGCAGGCTGCACCCGGGGCTGGCGTAGGTCCAGGACGAGGCCTGGGCACTTGGGAGCCTGTGGACCGTGGGGCGGGCCTGTCGCGGAGGACCGGCCACGGGCAGCAGCCCCTCCAGGAGGGCTGTTGGGCCGGTTCTGCTGTGGGAGGGGCCTGTCCCCTGCCCGAGGCCACCTGCACGGCCCACTGCTTGTGTCCTGCCCGGGGGGCTGCACCGTGCAGGGCTCAGACCCGGGCTGGATCTGCAGGGCGGCTACCTGGGCCGCACAGCCCGCCAGGGTGGGCTCCGCCTCCGGGGGGCTTCCCCTGAGACCCGGCCTCCGCCAGTCGCGCGGACACCCCACGTGCCCCGGTGGCTCCTGAGAGTGGGGCCAGGCAAGAGGGGTGATGACCTTGTCTTTGCCGGGAGCGTCTGTCGCCACGGAGGCCGCAGACCCCGAGGGAGAGAACGAACCTTCGTGGCCACCTCGCGCGCCGACTTCCCCCGGGACCGGCACGCACCTCACAGACCGGTCCCGGGGCCGGCAGCCGGACCCCTGCGCGGCCGACGCCGACGCCTCGCTCTCCCCAGCGGGCACCCTCTGCTCCTCCTGCCTGCCGGGCGCGGAGCCCACGGCGGCCCCGCCCCCCGGCTTCCCGGGACTCGGGCCTCTCCTCTCGGGGCCGGCGGGTCCCCGGAGCCGGGGTGCGGGCTCCCCGGGCGTGGGGGCGGGCGCGGCGCGGAGCCCGGGCCCGCGGCGCAGCCAGTTGACCACGCCCATGGTGACGGCGAGCTCCGTGTCGCAGAGCTTCAGCAGGCACTCCTTGCCCTTCCAGGAGCTCTGCGAGAAGCCCTGGCCGAGCAGGTCCGGGCCGGGCCCCGGGGCCAGGTTCTCGTCGGCCCCCACGTGGAAGCTGCACATGGACAGGGGCGCCCCCGGAGCGGGCCCCGACAGGCTCTCCGACACGCACAGGTCGCCGTCGTCCAGGCCGGGGCCCACGGGGCCCTCGCTGGGGTCGTAGAAGAGCTCGTACAGGGCGTCCCCGCTGTAGCTCTCCCGGGGGAAGGAGGCGGAGGGGGTGCCGGGGCTCGGGGCCCCCTGCCTGTCCTCCAGGCTCGGGGAGAAGGCGTCGTAGTAGCCCTCATCACTCGTGGACACCGACTCCGGCTGCTCACTCTTGGGGGTGCCTGTGTCTGTGGGGCTGGCCTTGGAGCCGCTGAGGAGGTCCCTGCAGGGCCACAGAGGGAGCTGGGCCGGGCCTGTCCCCGGAGCACCCTCGGGCCGTGGACCCAGCAGGGCGCGCCTTTGCTGCCACACGCAGTGGTTCACGCTGTCCCAGAACCGCGCCAAGTCCGACACCTCGTTCTGGGCCGGCGACGGCAGCGGGTCCGGGGCGGGGCCCCGGGGGGCCTTGCCGTCCGAGGCCTGCGGTGCCCGGGCCGCGCCGGGCAGGCCCGCGTCCAGGACGAGCGGCGGCAGCGAGCTCTCGTCCGCGAAGATCTCCCCGCAGCCCGTGAGGGAGTCGAAGCTCTTCAGCGAGGCCACGTCCTCACACAGGGCCCTGCAGAGCTCGTAAGGGGCGTCGGGCAGGACCTCGCCGTCCGACAGGTCCTGGCACGGGCCGTCCAGCGCCAGGCCCTCGCCCCAGGCGGGGAAGGCCTGGCCGCGCCGCCCTCGGGCCTCCGACGGGCTCCCAGGGGAGGGCAGGCCCTTCTCCGTGCTCGCCAGCGAGGCCAGGTTCTCCGTCTTGTTCCTGCGGAGGTGGAACAGGTTCCGGAAGCACTTTTTGGGCCTCTTCAGGGAGATCCGCTTCCTCGGGAGGCTCTTGGCCACGGCCGGCACGAAGGGCGCCTGCGGCACGGAGTGGCGGTAATCGATCATGCGCTGGCTGCCCGAGGGCCCCGGGAAGCTGGCGCTGCCCACCAGGGGCCCGGCTGCCGAGGCCGTCCTGCCGGCGCCCGGCGCGCTGTCCTGGGTCTTGCTCTTCCACACCAGCTTGAAGGGGGCGCCCGCCTCGGGGTCTGGCTGTGCCCCCTTGTTGGAGCCTCGGTGGCACCTGTGTGTGCTGGGACCGGCTTGGGGGCCCCTCTCGCCAGGGGCCTGCTGCCGCGCTCCCGGGGAGACCGAGCAGGCGCCCGAGTCATCCTGGGCGGGGGCCGAGGGGCCCAGGGGCTTCTCGTGGGAGACATGCAGGCTGGACTTGATGAAAGTCTTCCCTCTCTTCAGCTCCATGCTGCCAGCGCCGTGGCTGCTGCGGGGGAAGCAGAAGGCACTTAGTATCCCCGGTTCCAGCCCGGCCTGCCCCCCCGGCGGGGCTGAGCCCTCCCTGGATGTGGGGGAGACGGGCCGGAGCAGCCCACCCCACTCACTCTCCAGCCTTTCCAGGCTGCTGAGCCCAGAGAGGTTCAGCCACATGACTAAAGGCAGCAGCAAGGCCCACAGGAGAGCCGCAGGGTCTGGTGCTCTCGAATCTGGGGTCTCTGGGCGCACCCGAGCACCCTCTCAGAGCTGGTCCGGCCAAGTCGGACCCCGTTCCCAGGCCCAGGCGCTGTGCGGGCGGCACCCCATCCTGATGGGGACGCACCACGGCCCTTGTGAGCGGGTGCAGCCGAGAATTCCACACACAGGCTGCCTCCTTCACCTAAGGGACCAGCTCCAGGAGACCCCCACGCCTGCCCCCACTCCGCGCTGGGGAGGCACACGGGCTGCCCTCCGGGACAGCCCTGCCTGCTGGGGGCATGCGGGTGGGCAGCACACAGGACTCGGACAGGCGCCATCCGGCAGCACACAGCCAAGCACCGATGGAGTGTGCTGAGCCGCGTGGAGAGCCAGAGCCGCCTGGCAGGAGGCCGAGGCCGGGAAGCCAGCTCCAGGCCAGGACCAGGCAGATGGAGGAGATGCGGGACATCGTGGGCCGGAAGAGGCGCCAGGTGTCACCTCCTGTGCGTGGCCTGACTGGAGATATGACGCTGGGACACTGGCCGCCACGGCTGGGCAGGTGGTGAGAGAGCTAACGGGGAGCGTGGGCCCGGCCGAGGAGGGTGGCCCCGCCCTGAGATCAGGGCAGCCCTGTGGGGGTCGCCCAAGTGGGTGGGTGGGAGTCACGGCGAGGACCGGGGTGGTCTGAGGCCGCCCCTCTGACGTCGGTGTAGAGGACAGAAGAAAGTCAGGGAGAGGCTCTGGGCAGGGAGGACTGAAAAGAGGCAGCGAAGGGGGCTGAATGTGTGTGTGTACATGTATGTTTATACAGGTACAGGTGTGTATGTTTGCACACACACACATGTTTTTATAAGGCCTAGATGGAGGCTGCAGCTCTGAGCATGGGGAAGGGCTGTCCAGCTGGAGGGTCTCTCAGAGGAGGAGACGCCCGGCCTCGGCACCTTGGTGCAGAGGGAGGTTAGGCCGGGGGTCACAGCGGGGTCGGGGAGCCGGGGGCAAAGGCAAGGAGGCGGGGAGGCGGGCTGAGGGGGAGGGGCCTGTGCCCAGAGCTGGTTTGAGGGAGAGGAGCATGGTCTCGTGTTAAACACGCCACCTTTGGGGCGAGCTGGGAGACCCAGACGGCCCCACCCACAGAGGGCAGCCGCCCCCACTGCAGGCTCACACGCCCAGGCCAGCCCGGTCTCCTCCTCTCCTGGGCGGCGGTGGCCTACGGCTGGGACCTCTGCCCGTCGGGGGGACGAGGGGAGAGCGTGGGGGGCTGGTGTCTGACTCGGCACGGGTGTGGCTGAGCGCACCGGGCTCTGCGGTCTGCACACCTCACACACCCACCGCCCGTAGTTCAAATGCCCAGGAACGGCGAAGGCACTAGTCACGTAATAACTGATTTTCGGAAGCAAGTGGAAGTGAAGATTAAAAGCAAGGCTGTAGCTGACACAGGTGTGGACACTGTCACTGAGGCCAACGTCGTATCTGCGGCGGGGAATTTCGGAGATAGTCACTGCAAGAGCTCTGTTGAAGGTACCCTTTTCTGTTTTTGAAAAATGTCTTTATTACCATGCTCTCGGAAATGACTTCCCCCAGGCGTGATAAAGATGACTTCACTGTGTGCAGAATTCCGCAAGCACAAGGACTAAGATGATTCACGTGCTGTTGACCTCTATAAATAAAACGCCCGGTTTCTGAATTACTGGAACAGCTAACTGAGTTTTAACATCGTGAACGGTGGGAAATTCCAGTGCACCCTGAACTCAGAAAACGATCGCTCGCCATAGCTTTACGTGGCTGGATTCGGTCGCTGACGTGGCCAGGCCTGTGTCCTGAGCTAATTTAACACTTTGCAAGTTCGGACAGCAAGCGCTAAGGTCCAGAGCAGTGAACCAGACACTCGCAAAGTTCTGGAGCAACCGTATGAAATCTAGGGTGTATTCAGCCCACCGGCTTCCACATTATATACATATAATGCCTTCTCTGAGCCTGACTCTTTGGAAATGTGCGGTCTGTATGTGACAAGGGCAGGAACTCCCTGAGGGTCAGAGGGTCCACGGCCTACATGGAGACGGGCTGACATGACAGCTTCGGGGTCCAAGTGGGTTCCTCGGGACAGCCAGAGGCTGCCGCTGCCTCTGAGGGCAGAGGCCTAGGTGTCCAGGCTCTCGGCGGCCACCACGCACACTCTGCTTTGTGATCCTGTAGTGACAGACCCCCTCAGTGGGGCCCAGCATGAGACTGTTAGCCACATCCCTCCCCAAAGGACGAAGCAGACCTGTCCCCCACCCCTGCCCCTCGTGGGGACTCCTCGGCTGTAACCCTCACTGGCCCCGGCGCCTCACTCTTCTGCTCGCTGGGTCCCCTGGCTCCTCGGGGAGGCTGAGAGACCCCCAGGGGCTCCTGACTCCCACCGCAGTGGACTGTAGCTACTACTTCCTAGGACGGAGGAGTGACGTTTTGCAGACACCCTACCCATGTAGTTATGCCCGCGCTTCCCGAACAGGAAGCTGGGTCTGGAACCGGTAATTCTGCGGCTCCCCCAGGCGGCCCGAGCAGCAGGCGGGTGGGATGGGGCCGGGTGATGGGCACCACAGCCACACCTGGCCTGAGGCGGCAGGGAGGGCCCTGGCCTTCATCCTACCTGCCTCAGGGAGCCAGACGGGAAGGGTGAGTGACGTGAGCCCAGTGCCAGTCTTACCGGGTGACTCCAGCTGTAGGCGTGATCGGAGGGGAGGTGGGAGGTCAAGGCAGGAGCCACAGCAGCGTCCGACGACGGGGAAAAGTGGTGGCCGGGGCGTTCCTCCCCACCCCCTGGGCACGAACCTTCCTTCCCAGCCCCTTACACAGAGACGCACGCACACAGATTTACTGCAAACGGGGCAGGTCACACCACTGTAGCGGCTGCTGCTCTGTGACGACCGACTGAACAGCCTAGGCGTCTCTTTCCCCCTCAGTAGGGTGACTGCGCTCCTTCCCTTTGTAACATAACAGTGACTGCGTGTTCCACGGGGCACAGGGAAAAGCCTGAGATGCAGGTATGCTATAGAAACGGTGTCAAGATAGAAAGATTTTGACCACTGGGCTGGGCGTGTGTCATGCTGTCCCCGGCCCCGCCCCCGCCATCCAGGACAGCCACCAGCGGTGAAGTACAATGAGGTGGGCGGTGGTAGGCAAGCAGAGGTGGCTCAGGGGAGACCCGCCCAGGGACGTCCGGGGGCCATGGGGTGTCAGGGTGGCAAGCTAGGCAGGGGGCAAGAGGTTATTTCTGTCGCAGGCTGCCCAAAGCCTCTGACAGATGACGTGGAGGGCACTGGGGGAGGGAAAGCCTCCGTGTTCCGGGTGGGTGTGGGGGAGGGAACAAAGCAGGGACGGGGTTTGCAGTGGGCATCTCCAGGTCACCCAACCCCCACGTTGTGGAGACAAAGGGTCTTTGCGGCGCAAGGTTCTGGCCCAGCTCCCCTGGGGGAGCCTTTGGGTGGTCCTGGCTGCTCCATCGGGAGAATGGAAGCTACGTGTCCACTTCTGCCCGTTCTTTCCCGGCTCCCACACCCGCGACCGCGGGCCGAGTTTCTTCCCCTTCCCAGCCCAGACCCGCAAGGGTCATCGCCCCAGACCCCGGACCCCAGCCATCCGAGCGAGGCACCAAGCGGTGGAGAGAGTATGGACCTTGGTCCCTCCCCGCGTGCCTCCCGTGACGCGAAAGGACGCGCAAAATTCCCAAATCACCCTCCACCCCTTCCCCCCGCCGACATCCGCGGGGCCTTGGCGACTTACCGCGGGGGCCGGGAGTGTCGCAGGACGCGGCCTCAGCCGGGCCTGGAACCGCGCGGACGCCGAGCCGCGCGCTCAGCACCACGGCCAGCTCCCAGCGCCGCGCGCCCCCGCCGGGGCGCGGGTGGGGGACCGAGGGCCCGCGCCCGCGCGCCGCCGCGGGTCCGGCTGCGCGGCCGGGCCGCGGGAGGACTGGGGAGGGCTCCCCGCGGGAGGGCGACGGGGCGGGGCGGGCGCCGACCGCGAGCGCACCGGTGGGAGAGGTGACGCTCCCGGGGCCGGCACGGAGGCTGCTCCGGGGGCCGCAGCCCGGATGCGCCGCCGCCGCCCTGGCCCCACAGGGTCTCGCTTTGTTCGTGTTTCTCCGCGTCTCTGTCTCCGCGTGTCTCTGCCTCCCGCAGGGATGTGGTGCCGCGGCCCTCAGCCCAGCCGCCCGCGCCCGGCAGGGACAGCAGCCCGGAGGTCTCGCGTCGCCCCGCCCTCGTCTGCGCGCCGCGGTCCCAGCGCCTCGCAGCGCGTAGGCGCAGGTGTCCGAATCCCGCAGCCCCGAGCCCGGGCGGGGTGAACCCCAACCCTCGGAAGGGTGCAGTCACAGGGGGCCTCGTCTCGAGTCCTACCCGGGATTCGGAGACGGGGAGCAGGCCACCCTCGGGATGCAGGGCAGTGTTCCAGAACCTTCTTTACGGAGTGCCTCTCTTGGACCCGGTGATAGCATTAATGGGGACGAGGGAGGCACTTCCCCTACAGGTGCTCCCCGCGTGGGGTCTGCGGGCGCGGTGGCCTGCCGCAGTCTTGGGGGAGGAGCAGAGACGGTGCGGGGACTCTCTCCCCGGGAGCTGAGGACAGAGGGTCCGCACGCTGGGGGGCGGCCATCGAGCAGGGACTCGGTGACTGCGGATGGCTCGGGAGCAACGCCCGCCCGAGCAGGGAGGGGGGGAGCAGCGGGAGCGCAGGGCCGGTGCCAGTGCGGCGGCGACCCAGGGAGCGCGGTAAGTGGGGCGGGGAGGGGCCGGTCCCACGCCGCAGAGACGAAGGAGGGCGGGGCCGCCCCGTCCAGTCTCGGGCTGAGGGAGGCCGGACGCAGGGACGGGCTCCTGCGAGTGACAAAGGCCACGCCTTTCCTTGAGCCCTCGGGCCTCCTCCCTGTGTCCCTCTCACAACAATTAACTAGTGAATAATTTAACATTAAAAAAAACCTGGACACACTAGGCGCCCACCTTGGTTCAGACTGGCTTTGCCGTAACCCACGCACCGCGTTTGTAATTAGCTGTCCAGAGGCGGCTGCGCCGCAGGCCCCGCCTCCAAAGAGCACTGTCCCGCCTTTGCGTGACTCCCCCTCCCACATTTCTTGCCTTTGAGCTTTTTTTGTCCCCTGTTTAGGCCGCCTGTCTGTATGTGTTTCTGCGGATCAGGTGGACCTACTGGGTTCCTAGCCTTGGCAGGGGGGCCGTAACTCAGGCTCCCTGATGCCCGGAGCTGGGTGCTCCAGGAATGCCCCTGGTGTGGGCGAGGCGAGCCCTCCCGTTGTAACTGAGTCCGGATTGCTGTTGACCCAAACGCGCATGAGGATCAACTCCGGGCCCAGCGTCCAAGCTGCCAGTGGGTGCTGACCACCCAGAAGGGGTCCGCCCAGCAGTGTCTGGTGCCTGCGGAGAGCTCCTTGCTAAGTGCATGGGGTCCTGCTCTGACGGGCCGAAGCCCCCCGCAGGCTTGCTGGGTCTGTCGGTGCAGAGCCGTGTCGGATGCTGCCCATGGCTGGCCCTGGGCTACCTGTGTGGAGATACAGCGGGACCCGCAGTGCGTGGCTGCCTCTCACACCACGTGTGTGCGTGGAGTGGCTGAGGTGCACACCACCGCTGGCTCCCACCCGCGCCGAGCCTGGGGACCCACTCCACCAGGGATTGGCTTCTGCCTGCCTCTGCCTGCCGGCTGCCCCTTAGGCCCAGTTCGTGGAAGAGCCTGTGGCGGCCGGCGGGTTTCCGGAGGGAAGCTCTCGGTGAGTCAGTCCGAGGGCAGAGGCTGTGTTCGCCAGACCGACAGAGCCCGGGACTTGTGGCCGGTGCGGGGTCTGAGGCCACTCGGCCACTCGGCAGAAGTCTCAGGGAACTCCAAGGCCGGCTGCCGCCCGCCCGAGATCTGAGGACCTGTGTGGTGTGGCGAGGTCACAGTGAGGCCAGCAGAGGTCATCAGGCCCAAACGGACCAAGGTCTGGCCGTGCGAAGGGAGGGCTTGGAACAGGAGCAGGTGGGCAGGCGAGGGAAACATGCTCCCCCCCCCCCGTCCCGGGGCCACACGGCCGGTCTCTAATCACACAGCTCCAGCCCGCGCCGAGCTGCCCGCCCTCCGCCGAGCCCCAGCCGAGCGGCTGCGAATGAGTTTGTGTGCCGCCCTTTCCAGGGCTCCGAGCAGAGCCCGGCTCGCCCAGCAAACGGAGTCCCCGCTGGTTTTCGCACCAGGTGTGGCGTGGGCACCTCTGCCCGGCTCCGGCGCTCTGGGCTGGGAAGCTCTGTGTGCAGTTAAAGCCCCAAGCTCCTCAGGGGGGGCCCTTGCCGCTGAGCTATCCCTCCGCATCCTCAGCCGCGCTGCGGGAGCCGGTCTGGCCCTGTTCCTGCCCCACCCTTCCCACCACGTGGCTTCGTCTGTGAATCTTTGGGTGCGGGACTTCTGTTCAGCCAAGTCTTCGGTTGACTGCTCAGGTCGATGGTTCTGCATTTTAGCTGCGATTCCAGCTGGGTCCTGGGAGGAGGTGAGTGTAGCTCCCACCTGCTCCGCTGCCCTCTCGCGTTCCCCCAGGGGGCAGAGAATTGCAACCCCAGGCCTTGGGACCAAATCCCGTTTGCCCAGAAAGACGTAAAAACTGACTGTCAGCTTGTGGGGCGAAGGTGTCACCCTAACGAGAAGGTCAATGCAAACCCAAAGGTGAAGCAGGCAGCTTCCCAGAACGTAACAGAGTTTGGCTTAAGGTAACATAAGGGGAGAGTGGGCCACAGTGGAGAGACGGCCCAGCAGTTACCCTCCAATTGTCCTTCACGACCAGACCCCGCCCGTCACAGGCCTTCTTTCAGACCATCACTCGGGTGTTGGTGACGGACAAGACACAGGGACACAGGAGGCAGTAGAGCGGGGGCTGTCCTCCTGGTGGTCGGTCCTGTGATCGGTGATTTCTCGTAACCGATCCTCGCACCAGCGCCATACTTAGCTGAGTCGCCTCACCGTTCTGGCTGTGGCCAACAGGAGTGTGCGTGGCGCCTCTTCAAGGACAGTGAGGTTGGTCCAAGGTCACAGCGTCGACCTTGAAATGAAGGTCGTGCCTGGGACACAGAGACAGAGTGGGTTTTGTTCACACACCCGTCTTATACACGTGTGAATACACCAGTGTCTCCTTCGGCTTTCCATCCCCCCTTTGTTATAACTGTGATTAGTTTTCATCCTCACCCTAGGATGTGTTTATTGCTTTTAAGGAGAGAGGAAGAGAGAGAGAGAGAGACATCGATGTGAGAGAAAAACATAGATGGGTTGCTTCCCGTGCACACCCTGACCGGGAATCAAACACACAACCTTTCGGTGTGTGAGGCAGCGCTCCAACCATCTGAGCCACCCAGCCAGGGCCTTCACCCCCTGGTTTTTAAACAGAAATGTCTGTGACTATTACCCCTGCCGGTCCCACCACTGTGTGCTGGGAGCGCTGGGTTTCACCGGCCCACAGACCTGGGCTTCAGAGCGGCATCTAATGGGTCACAGAGGGAACCTCACCCTCACCCGAGGAAGGGGCCTTGGACTTCCAGGCAATGCGATAATGACATTTAAATTTAAATGGTGGTGTTGGTTTACAAAGCAGCCCCCGTACGTGGAGGGCAAGAAGAGATGCAAGAGAGAGGCAGACCACCGGGATTGGTAGCTGCGGGGGTTCCTAAACCGGGGAACTTCCTTGGCAACCAGAAGAGGCGGGCCCACCTGCCGGAGTCTCTCCAGAGGCCCTTTCTCTGTCCCGGCTGCCCCCTCAGGGCAGCTGCCACTGCCCGCACAGGGGCAGAGGGTGCAGCCCAACGAGGACAGGGGAGGGGCCAGGGCCCTGGACTGCAGGGGTCCAGCTCAGCGGTCAACCGGAGGTCATGCCCTGCAGATGACCTCCACCGACAGATGAGAATTTGCGTCAGTGGGAGGGGCCTCGGGAACCGTGGGACGCGGTGAAGGATCCCACTTAGGGAAGGACACCCGTTCTTCCAGGACCAAGGGCCACGCTCTCCCCTGCCGCGGCCCTTGGGTGATTGTCCGACTGGGCCCCAGCTGAGGCGGCCTGTCCTTGCCGGGAGGGGGGCGGGCTGCATGGGTGAGCTGAAGGAGGAGGCGTTCCCTCGGTGGGCCGGGCCTAATTGTAGGAGGGGCCCAGACGTGCATCAGACCATGAAAACAAATTGACAATATTTGATGACATTATCTCAACAACTGACCTCTGACGACCAGGGCCTATTCCTGGGCAGGGCTCCCTGATCTTCGTCAAACTTGGGTCCCTGCGTGCCTTCTGCTTCTTAGTCTGGGGGTTCCCAGGGTGGGATGCCTTCTTGGGCCTGCCTGGCACCCGGGCGCCTGGCTGCCCGCGCGCGCAAAGCCGCCCCCTCCCACCCGGCCCGGGACCCCAAGGAGGCGGTTTCCCAGCTGCCGCCGCGTGGGCGCCGGGCCATGGCAAGCGCTGGGGCGGGGGGCGCAGGCCCAGACCGGCGGGCGGCCCTCGCCCTGGCCGTGGCCCTGCTCTGGCTGTGGCCGCCGCTGCGCGCCCAGCCCAACCGAACCACCGCCACCACCCCGGACGTCGCGGCCGGTGAGCTGGCAGCCAGCGTGTCCCGCCCTGGCCCCACCCTCGGCCGCGGCGGGGGGCACCTCTTCCGGCCAGGGTGGGCTCTGGGGTCTCCGGGCTTCTGGGGAACGTGGGCAGTGGGCCCGGAGGGCGGAGAGACCAGGTGCCGCTGCTCCCAGGGCCCTTTCCCAACGGATGTCAGCCTCCGCGGCGGTGTCGGGGGAGGGAGGGGTGCCGAGGTCTCAGGTCCGGCCCGCCACACCCTCCTGGGTTCCAGAAGGGAGGCGCTGCTTCCGGAGCCGGACTACCAAGCAAAGTGTGTGGCCCCAGGCCTCGGGCTGCCTAGAGCCCCAGGCTGAGGGGCCGCCACTTCTCCCAGAGCACACAGCACCCCTCCTGGGGCCTCTGTCTCCAGGACCCCAAACCAGGCCATTGGTCAGAGAAGCAGGCGGGGGAAGGGCCGGGCAGCGGCACTGCCCAGCCTGGACCCCTCCCCCCACCAGGCCCACAGGCTGCATCCTCACTGTCCTCACCGTCTGGGTCTCCAGTGACGCCAGGTGGCCCTTGTCACTTCACCTGGGCCTTGGGTTCCTGCTGTGAAGTGCGAGCCGAGGACACGGTGGACCCAGGTCCTGCAGACTCCAACCCGCGGCTGGGGCTGTGTCCACAGTGTGCGGGAGGCCTGTGGTGGCCGGGAAGATCCTCGGTGGCAGTGACTCGCCTGACCAGCGGTGGCCCTGGCAGGCCAGCCTGCAGTACCATGGCAGGCACATCTGCGGAGCGGCCCTGGTCAACAACTTGTGGGTGGTCTCCGCTGCCCACTGCTTCCAAAAGTGAGTGCTCCCCCAGGGCCAGCTGCCCAGAGCGGGAAGGGGGGCAGCACCAGAAGGCCAGAAAAGATAGGGGTACAGGGGGCTGAGGGCTCTTTTCCCCTCTAGGCTTTGTTCTGGGGTCTCTGGGTGCCCCTGCCTTGGGAGTGCCGGTGTCCGACCTCTGAGCCACTCCTCTGGGGAGGCCCCTTCCACGCCCCTCTTCACGCCGCCTTGTGGCTGTCTCGGCTCCATGTTTGTTACTTTTCTGCAGCTGAATGGAAATTGGCCCTAAATAAGGTGATCGCTGAGCACTGGGGTGGGGGGGGATGGTCTAGTTCCAAAGTCATTGCCTCCTTACCGCCCCCACACTTCAGGAATCTACGCCCTGTTCCCCCTCGAGGTGGGCTCCAGCTTCTGCATCTTGCCAGGCTTGGGGCAGACCCGCAAGGTGCCTGCGGGCCTCAGTTTCCCCTGGTGCAAATGGCGGAGGGTGTCGTGCCCCTCGCCACGTGCCTGGCTCAGGGTTCAGGCTTTAGTTCAGAGTGAGGCTGGGGGAGGGGAGCTTCGGTCAGGGCCCGGCATGGACAAGGGTTTTGCCCCCTTGTGGCCAGGATGTCCGAAGGCCATCTGAGGACAAGCGCTTCCCGGGGTGCTGAGCACCTGCACACTGGGCGTGTCCCTCTCTCCAGGCCGTGGGGCCTCTGCAGAGCCAGCTGGCACCCAGCCCTTCCTCCCCCTCCACCGCCCGGCGCTCCGGGAAGGAGCCAGAGTGAGGAATGAGAATAAAGCCAATGGCTTCTGCGCCGGGAGGCAGACAGGAGGGGGCCTCCCGCTGTGCCCAGAGGGAGTGACGAGGACATCGGGCTGACAGAGCCCTGGCGTCAGCTGGCTTTGAGACCCCACTGGGGTTCTGTTCACCTATTCAGCACCCCTGGGTGCCAGGCCCCCTGTGAAGCCCACTGAGGGGTGGGGGGTGGAAATGCAAGACCCACCTTGAAGTTTCTCATCCTACGAGAAGAGGGAGGCCCAGTCTGATGACGGTGATGCAGGATGAGAGAGGGCAGACCCCGGGCGGGTGTCGGGGGTGCTGCGGGCCTGCCGGGTGCTGGGCCTTGGAGAAGAAGGCCTGGGGCCTGGGGCGTCTCAGGGGGTGGCCCCAGCAGGACGCGGAGTTGGGAGGTTGCTCGTGTCCAGAATCGAGGGGCAGCTGCTAGCCCTCCTCCACGGCTCTGCCGAGACCCGCTGAGTGACTGTCCCCAGACCCAGACCAGCCTTCCGAGGGGCTGGTGGGTGTGGACTGGGAGGGCTGGGGGCAGGGGCCTTTGGGCGTCACTCCAGACTCTGGGGCCTCCCCAGGGCTCAGGCCCCAGATGGGAATGGGCCAAGCGTCCCGCCTCTAATGAGAAGGCGTAGTTCTCCGCCCCTTTGATTCTGGGGCCAGCGGAGCCAGGGTGGGGGAAGCCAGCAGAAGCTTCGAAAGGACAAATGTCCTGAGGCCACCGACAGCAACCAGACCCCCTGAAGAGAATATTAGGAAGGAAGGAGAGAGGAGCCTCTGGGGCAGACAGCGGGGCCTGGCTGCTGATGGCAGGTCGGGTGGGGGCGGGCGGGTCAGAGAGCTGGGTGACGGCGCGGCCTCCCCTCCACAGGTCCCACGAGGCCCGTGACTACCTGGTCCTGCTCGGGTACCACAAGCTGC
The DNA here is from genome assembly GCA_028533065.1 of Trachops cirrhosus. Lineage (NCBI taxonomy): Eukaryota > Metazoa > Chordata > Mammalia > Chiroptera > Phyllostomidae > Trachops > Trachops cirrhosus. The sequence goes on along the minus strand of CM052548.1, from coordinate 572,779 downwards.
ACAAACCCAGCCCGCACAGCCTGCGGATGGCCGTGAGCCGGCTCATCGTCCACAGAGGCTTCAACAAGGCCCACTTCATGAGCAGCGACGTGGCGCTGCTGCAGCTACGGCGGCCCGTGGAGTTCACGCCCCACATCCTGCCCGCCTGCCTCCCGGGGCCCGACACCACGCTGCCCATGAACGCCTCCTGCTGGGTCACCGGCTGGGGCATGCTGTCTGAGGATGGTGAGCAGGGCCGCCCGTGGGCAGAGGGGCAGTGAGGCTGGGGGGGAGGGGCAGTGATCGCGTGGGGCCCGTCGGGACCTGCAGTCCTTCTAAGATTTCAAGTGTCCTTTAGTCCGAGGTTCAGACAGCCTGGGTGTCTCTAACTTCTGGGACCAGCGCCGTGAGCTGTTTCATTCCAAACCAGTCAGGACTCCACCTGGACCCCCAGGTCCTCCTGGGGTCGAGCCCCTTCAGAGCTCCCATGGGGGGTTGGGGCTGCCTTCCAGCCCGGGAGCTGAAGTGGGGCGTTTGTGGCTTAAGCACAGTCACCTCTGTGGCCCGCACTTCTCCTGACCCTGACTCAAGGGAAATTGCCTGTTCCGCCAGCTTGCGGAGCTTGTATGTTTCTAGGTGGAGAGAGGAGGCATGTTGGGCGGAGATTTTTTTATGCCAGGGTTTCGTGTATGAAAATGTAACGCTGCGTGAAAACTCAGAGGGTAACTGTCTCGGTCTGCAGGGCCGCCATGGGGCGATTGGGGCGGGGCTTCCTGGGCTGGACAGCCCAGTGCCCAAATCCTGCTCCTGTCCACCGGGTGTCAGCCACACCGACAGCCGGGACGGCGGCCCCAGCATTTCCAAAGATGCCCCCTGGGATGGGCTCAGTGGAACCACCCGCAGCTCTGGCCTGTGTGGCTCAGTCAGCTGGAGCCTGGGCCGGTGACCGAAGGGTTGGGCGTTCCGTCCCCAGTTGGGGCACAGACGGAAGGCGGCCAATCGATGTTTCTCTGTCTCCCTTCCTCTCTCTCTAAAAGCAAAGAAAAAATGTCCGCGGGTGAGGATTTTAAAAAAAAGAAGAAGAAAAGAAACACTGGTAGACTCCCGGGTGGGTCAGAGGGTGGGAGCGGGGGCAGGAAGGGAAGTGAGGGCTGCAGCAAGCACCGGGCGGCGAGCAGCTGCCATCAGAGAGACTCAGCCTGCAGCCGCCCCCCCACCCCCTCCCTGACTGCCCTTGCGGAGCTGGACCACCCTTGACAATGACAATGACAATGACGATGACAACGATGTGCTAGAGCCACACGTGGCTCCCAGTCCCCGAACATTGTGCTGCCACCGAGGAGACCGGGCCAGACCCGTGGGAACCACACGGAGGCCATCTGTACAGCAGATGCTCCCGGACGCCAGCTGCCTGTCCTTTGCCATACCACCCAACCGCACCCAACCGCACCCAGCCGCACCCAGCACCTGTGAGGTGCGCCCCTGCTGCACCCTGACCCAGCCAGGATGCCCAGCTTCCACCCTCTGCGCCCCAGGAGCAGCCACGTGAATTGTTCCTGAGACCTGGGTGGTCTCCAGGTGTAGGGAGACGCAGGGCTTGCTCCGCCCCCAGGGACGTTGCCCCTGTGCTCACTCCCGCCTTCCTCCCCGCACTTCCCACAGTGCTCTGCTCACTGCGGGCCTCTCGTCTGCCTCGAAGGTCTTTCCCTTCATCTCTGCACAGCCTCTGAGAGGCTCCCCCAATCCTCTCGGCCAGAACTGGCCACCTCTTCTTCAGCCGACAGGTTAGGGAGGGAGCTGGCTTCTCTCCCGGCCTCCACCCCACGTGTGACCCACCCCCACCCCTACAGACTTCCTGCCTCGCCCTTCTCAACTGCAGGAGGGGCAGGTCAGCCTCCTGGAGAGACGCATCTGCAAGGTGTTCTTCCAAGCGCCAAACCCTAACGGCCAACAGTACAGCATCAACGAGGACGTGCTGTGCGCCGGGACCATGTCGGACGGCAAGTCCATCTGCCGCGTGAGTGACTCGGCTCCGCGTCTGGGGGGCGGGGCTGCCTCTCCGCCGCACCTGTCCCGTCCTCCTCTGTCTTCTCGGGACTCTTCCTCAGCCCACCCACCTGCCAGAAGTGTCAGAGCCCGAGGGCCGAAGCCACCATATTTTTAAAAAACCTTTGTGGAAGTGCAGTGTCCCGCGGGAAGGGCACCTCTTACAGGCGCGCCATCTGATGCACGTGAGATACTGAGACCCTCATGGAACCAGCCCCAAAGGGCCCCCTTCCACCCCGCTACTGTCGTCACCTCCCCGCCCCCAACGGCCTGGCCTGGCTTCTCATGCCCCGTGAATGGGTGCCAGGACCTCTCTGCGTGGAATCCTACAGGACACCCTCTCCTAGGGCCTCTTTCAATCCATGTCCTGCTGGTGGCCTCTGTCCACCTTGCGTGTGCCTTCTGTTGTTCCTCTTATTGCTGAAGAGCACCCTACTGTGTGCACACACCGCTGCTGTATTTGTCTGTGCTGGTGTCGGTGGCGTTTGGGCAATTTCCCCTGGAGACCCTCACAAACAGCATTGCCGTGACCGCCCGTCCTGTGCGTGAACTTCGCTGCACACTTGGCTGGATGCAACCCGGGCGTGGCGCTCTTGAGCCGAACGCCAGGCACGGATTGGACGCCCAGGGCGGTGGGGGGCGGGGTTGAGGCCGCAGCGCTCCTTCACGGGGCCCACCCGGTTCACCTTAAACATTGCACCGACTCTCCATTTGCATTCCTCTGGGGAAGAAGGAAGATGGGCACTTTTCTGTACGTGCACTGCCGTTTTTGTAGCGTGCACATTCAGTCTTCTGCCAGCGTTTCCAAGGGGTTGTCTGTCTTTCCTGCGCACTGGCGATGAGTGCGTTCCAGGTCCTTTGTTTTATGAAGGTCTCTCACTCTGTGCACTCCTGGTTTTCGCGGGAGAGGCGGAGGCCCGGAGCGGAAGTAGCTGTCCCCAGTGGGGTGGGGTGGTGAGCCCGCTGTCAAACTCGGAGCAGCCAGGCCCCTACTTTGGAGCCGTGGCCGCCACCCACTTCCTCCCACAGTCTCGGCTCCCTCTTGCACCTTCTTTCTCTCTCTCCCTCCCTGGTCATCTCCCAGCAGCTCAGAAACACACCGTCACGCTCCCGTCCCCTGCTCTCCTCCCCAAACCCCTGCCCGCCGTCCCACAGAGTCCGGGGCTGTGTGCCCTGCCCGTCTCCCGAGTCCACACCTCTCTTCCTGGCCTCAGCCTGCCCTGGGAGGCCTCTGGGCCTCTGTCTACCCGGCTGCCGTCCAACCGCATCCCTCCTCCCCTCCACCCGGTGCCTCACCGTTTCTGGTCCCTGTCGCCCTTTCTGCTGCGGCCACATCTCCCAGCCCCAGAACCCTCCCGCCAACCTTTCATTTTATTATTTTATTATGTTTTCTCCTCACCCCAGGAGGGCGTGCTCACTGGCTTTAGAGAGAGGGGAAGGGAGGGAGAGAAACATCGTAGGCGGCCTCGCGAATGTGCCCTGGCCAGGGATGGAACCCACAGCCTTTCACTTTGTGGGGACGGCGCTCCAACCCACTGGGCAACCCGGCCAGGATCGTCCTACCTTTCTTTTAGAATCCGTGTCAGGTCACATCACTTCCCCGCTGAGTGCCACACGGTGTCCCCTTCCCACACACACGCACCCCTCGGCCTCCCCCACGCCAAGTGCACCCTGCCGCCGCCTCGGCCTGCACTTGCAGAGCCAGGCTTAGCCCCGCCCCCCCCCACACAGGCTGGGCTCACAGAAGCTCCCCAATGGCCAGCAGAGCAACCGGCCCCTCTGTCGCTTCCCACCCCCTGGGGCACTTCTGTTCCCACCTGGGGGGGCGCCCCCGTCTACCGCCCGTCACCCCTCTGCGTCCTGCACACACAGGGCGCTTGGGCACGTTTCCGGAACAGGAGGCTGCGGGTCTCTGCCCCCCCCACGTGTCTGCCTTTGAGATGCAAGTGCCAGACCCCGTGGGGGCAGGTCTGTGACCGCCAGCCGGCAGGGGTGCCCAGGGTCCCCTCCGAAACTCCGTGAACCCGGCTCCGGGGCCCTCCCTTGATTTTTGGCTCCGGGAGGTCTGCCGTGGGACCTGGTGTCTGGACTCTGCAGATCGCCAGGACCCCACCTTGGCACGAGGCCGCCTGACCCCGCACTGGTGGAGGACGCGGGCAGTCTCTTCGTGCGTCCCTCTCTGTCCTGTTGCCCACGAACTACCCCCTCTTTCCGCCCAGGGAGACTCTGGCGGGCCCCTGAGCTGCCAGCTGAATGACACCTGGTTCCTGATGGGGCTGTCCAGCTGGAGCCTGCCCTGCCGCAAGCCCGTGAGCCCCAGCGTCTTCACCAGGCTCGCCCACTTCTCCAGCTGGATCCTCGAGAAGCAGAGAAGCACACCACCTCCCCCTCGGTCTCCGCACAAACCCGTCGCTCCGAACCGCCCCTCCTCCGTGGGCGCTGTCCCGGGGTCCAGGGCCCACAGGGCCTGGCTGCTGTCACGGGCCCTCCTGCTGCTGCTGCTGCTGCTGCCCCTGCTCTGGGTGCTGTGAGGGACCCCCGGGTGCCCTCCGCCCTTTCCCGTGCGCCCCGAGTTCTCCTGCCGTCCCTCCGTCTCTGAGCCGTGTCTGAGCCCTCCTGTCCCTCGGAGGCCTGACAAAGTAAAAATGATTCCGCCAGCTCTCTGCTCCTGTGTCTGACTCCGCAGCGCCCACCCCACCCCCACCCCCACCCCCTGAACTCAGGCTCCTCCCTGCAGGGAGGTCTCCCTCCTCCCTGGGCTGAGGAAGAGAAGGACAAGGACGAGGAAGGGATGGCTGGCCATTGGAGCTGAGTCCCTGTCCTTGGAGAGTCTTCTAGAAGAGCCGGCAGACTCGGGGGTCAGGGCCTCCCCTGGGAAGGAGATGGCAGGCCCTAGGATCTGTGGGGCACGGATGGCCAATATCACGGGGACAGCATGCTCCCAGAGACTGACCCTCTCCCTGAAGTAGTTGTGAGTGAAGGGCCCTGGCCGCCCTTTCCAGAGTCCCAAGCCCCGCCCTCCGCACACGTCACCTTGCCCCCCCCACCCCCTGTCCCCAGAGCCCACTGCCCCATGCACTGGCCGCAGCAGCAGAGGTGCAGCTAGCCCGGCACTTGCTGGTCCAGCACCAAAGCTACAGCCAGTAGCTTCATGTCCCTTCCCCAGTAGTGGTCTACCTAAAATGAGAGAAGCTCCTAGAACATTAACGACTCAAAGCTGAAGGCAGGCCGATGGCAGCGTTGCCTGTGAGGCGTGGAGGCCTGTGTGCAGACTGGCTCCTGCAGGCAGCAGAGGCTGAGCATCGTTCAGAGGTGGCTCCTGAATGCTGCCCCCCCCACACACACACCAGCCAGACAAGTCCCCTGCTTCCAGGCCAGAAGGGGGACAGAGCTGCGTGGGGGAGGGGTGGGGTTGCAGGGCTTCTGCTTTGGCTCTGGAGTGACCTCGGATTCGGGAACGCGTGCTGGGAGATCTGGACGTCCGGGGTGCCGAACCCTGCGGCTTCCCCCATTCCTGCTCAGTGTCCCTGAGTGGCCAGTGCCCTCAGTGAGGGCACCTTGTCAACAGTGCGGAAGGCAGAGAGCCGAGACGGCTTCCTTCAAAGGCGGGGCCCTGGCCCCCTGCGGCCTGAGCAAAGCCAGGGCCCCGAGGAGGCTCAGGCCGGCGAGGCACCTCCATCCCACTCCTCCCAGAGAAGAGTGGTGACACGGTTGGGTGAAGGGGCCCTCTTCTGTCCCCTGAGGGGCTTCTGGTTTTCAGGGATCTCTCTGGACACCTGGGGGGGTGCGTTAACAAGGAAAGTGCCTCGTCCTCAAATTCTTCACGCCCGACAGAAGACAGCGGCAGATTCTTCTTCACAGTTTGGGGATGAGACTGCATGCTGTTCCTTTCGGAGCAGGTGGGTGCAGTTTCTCAGTTTGTTGTGCTGGTGAAGGGATGGACAGAGTACTGAAAGACGACACAGTTGTTTGGGGTTTTTTTCTTATAATCAAGGAATTATTCTGTTAGGAGGACCCATAATCCTGGTTCCTCATTTTCTACTGAAAATGTAAGTGAGCGATTTGTAGCCTGGATGTTCACACGAATAATCGATGAGTCTCGACTTTCCTTTTGACCACAACTGTAGCCTCTCGAAGGTGGGCGGCCCTCGGCTCGGTTCCTCCTCGGCCCAGCGGTAGAAAAGAAGACCACGTGCCTCCCGTCCCCCATGTTCCCCCGCACACCTCACGTCGGCGTGGATGGAGAAGACAGGCACTTTGCCAGCATTCTACAGCGTAAACACATTCACCGAGTTCTTAGGGCACACTCACAAAGTCCATCGGTGCTTCCTTTCTGCGACAGTTACGCCGAATGTGGGGCACTGCTCAGCGTGCACGTGGAACCATTTAAAGACAACTTGGCTGTCAAAAGTCATTACTGCCTAGAAATGCTTGTCTCAAAATTTGAATAATTGTTTTCCACGTCAGCCCTTTGCTAAAGCTACCTTCCTTTTTCTTCAGCGCTTATTTAATCTACATGGAAGCTGTCAGCATCTTTGAGGGCGTCACTTCCCTCAAAGACGCTGTCCTTGCGCAAAGGATCGGACTCGTTTTTACTCGGGAACGCCGTGCACAGACCCCCAGGTCAGCCTCCTCGACGTAGGCGGAGGCGGGACGCTGCCACGCATGCGCGGTTAGAAATCAGGCCTGAACCTCCGTGGTTGGAACCTGGTGGGAAATCCTCACCCCGGGGCTGCGGAAAATTTGGGGGTTGTAATGAGCCTCTAATGAGAGCGGTTCGTGAGGGGGTCAAGAGGGGGGGTGTAAAGTCCTCCAGGCGCCTGCGCAGCCCCAGTGGTTTCAGTAGGAGGCGCCCTGGTTCTGCAGATCATCCGGGGCTCCTTGCCGGCCAGCAACCCTGAGTTCGTCAACTCAGGGAGGGCACAGGTTTGAAAGGAAGTCTAACCAACGAAGTCCCTTCTATTAAATTCCTAGCAAACCAGGGGACGCGGCTACACAAACCTGTACAACCCAGGGCGTTGCAGGTGGGTTCACCGGTTAATCTAAGCAAAGTCATGAACCTAAACGAGTCGGTCAGTGCCGGGCTGCCGGCTCACCTGGGCGGCTCACACGTCTCTGGAGCATCTGCACGTGGGGGCTGGGGGGCTGGAAGAGGGGGTGCTAGAGGACGGGGTGCTGGAAGATGGGGCGCTGGAAGACGGGGTGTTGGAACACGGGGTGCTGAAAGATGGGGTGCTGGGAGATGGGTGCTGGGAGAGGGGGTGCTGAAAGATGGGGTGCTGGGGCGCCCACCCAGTCGGCCTCACATCAGCATGGATGCGTGGGGTGGAAGCAGCTGGGTCTTCAGTGTTTGCTCACGTGCGGCCAAGTCACGTGCCCTGACGTACAGCTCAGGGAAGCAGGCTTTCTGCTGAAAATGTTTATTGACAAAAACATTGGCGTAATGCCTCGGTTCACACGAATTGGAACGAAACAAATATATTACTCACAACATAGGAAACTACAGAGGACACACAGGACACGCTCGCTCGGCAGCTCCAGGGACGCGGCGCTGGGCCCCCGCGGGCCGGGCGGCGGGCTCCCCTTCTCGGCCCGCGCGCGGCAGGAGGAGGCAGGGCAGCAGGCTGAGCAACAGCAGCAGGCCCGGAGCGCTGCGCCTCGGCGAGTGTGAGCTGAGCAAGTCTCTCAGGTCTGAAAGTTAAACCCCAGAGCGAGCGGGTAAGACCCTCTCTGGCAGACCGCTCTAAGGGGGTGGCGGGCGTTCGCAGGCTGCTCTGACAAAGGCCCCTGTCAGCCTTGCCTGCTGCCGGGGCTCTGCCTGGCAGGCCGGACGGGAGAGGGCCCACGGCACGGCCTCGGGCGCAGCTCAAGGAAGATGTGCCGGCCTTTAGCTTCTCTGTCCATTTTGCCGGGCCAGAAATGCTTGTGGGGCTGAGGACTTCGTTGTCATTAAGGCAACAGAGAGGGGTCTCAAGTAGCTCCCTGGAGAAGCCCACCCACTAGAACAGCATGCATCACAGGACAGCATCCCAGGAGGGCTTGACAGAGGGCCTGCTCTCTCCCGGGCAGCCCACCGCCATATCGGCGCCCACTGGGGCCCGGACCTGTGTGGGCAGCCTCCCCAGCGGCCACAGCCCCAGAGCTGGCTCTGGCCCACAGATGTTGGTTTGCTGGCTGGTTGGTTGGTTGGTTGGTTTGTGCCCCAGGAATGTGTTTTTAAAACTTGAGTGTAAGCCCTGGCCAGTGTGGCTCGGCTGGTTGGAGTGTCTTTCTGTAAACCGAAAGGCTGCACGTTTGATTCCCGGTCAGGGCCTGTGGCTGGGGTGCTTCTCTCTCTCATCGGTGTTTCTCTACCTCTCTCCAAAATCGGTGGACACATCCTCAGGCAAGGACAGAAATAAAAAATTGGCCCTGGCTGGTGTGGCTCAGTGGATTGAGCACCAGCCTGGGAACCAAAGGGTCTCTGGTTCAATTCCCAGTCAGGGCACAGGCCAGGGTTGCAGGCCAGGTCCCCAGTAGGGGGCGCGCGAGAGGCAACCACACATTGATGTTTTTCTCCTCTTCCCCTCTCTCTAAAAATAAATAAAATCTCTTTATTATAAAATAAAATTTTTAAAAAAGAAAAAGACATATGCATCCCTATGTTCATTACAGAATTACTTACAAATAGCCAAGATACATAAGCAGCCAAGTGTCCGTCAATGGATGAATGGAATAAGAAAATGTGGTGTGTGTATATATATATATATATATATATATATATATATATAATTGTTCAGCTATAGAAAAGGGGAAATCTTGCCATTATTAACAGCATGGATGGACTTTGAGGACATTATGCTAAATGAAATAAGTCAGACGGAGAAAGACAAATGCCACATGATGTCACTTACACGTAGAATCTTACATGAAGAAAGGAACCAAACTCACAGACACAGAAACAGATACGTGGTTGCCAAAGCGTGGGGGAGAGGTGAGCGCGAGGGGAGGGGTGTTGAAACGGGTGAAGGTGGCCAGTGTACAAGCTTCCAGTTATAAAGATAATCCGTGGGATGCAACGTACAGGGTGGCCAGCATGGTAGATAATAACACTGCATTGTGAGTTTAAAAGTGATAATACACTATGTGACTCAAAACAGATGTGACTTCCCCCAAGGATGACTCAACCCAGCTTGCTCATTTCTGTGTCGCCTGGCACTCGTAGATCTGGGAGGATCAAAGGAGAAACCGCATGCATGCGTGGACTGTGAGCACAGGACGCAGGTCCCCTTACCGCAGCGGCCGGGCGTCTGGCGGGGGAGGCAGTGCAGGGCTCCGAAGACGCACCTGCACAGCCGGCAGCCGCGCAAGGTCCAGGATCCGTGCACCAAGGCGCCGCACTCGCTAAGAGGCCGAGACCCTGCGTTAGCGCCTCCGGCGCGCGTGCCCCGCCCCGCGCGCCCTCGCCCCGCGCGCCCCCGCCCTCCAGTCCCGCGGTTCGCCAGCCCCGCCCCGCGCGCCCCCGCCCCGCGCGCGCTCCCACGCCGGTCCAGCCACCCTCCGGGCTCAGCGCCCACCTGTGCCTCTGGTCGTGCTCGCAGTAGCGGCCGGTGAAGTGGGCGGAGCACACGCAGAAGCTGCCCAGCACGCAGGTGCCGCCGTTCATGCAGCAGCGCGGCCGCGCGGGCGCACCTACGAGGGTCGCCGGGCGTCAGCTCGGCGCGCGGGTGCAGCCCTCTGCGTTAGATCCGCCGGAAGGGGGCAGGACGAGATGGCCCGGGAGGCAATAAAATTAGCCCCCCGCTAAGTGTGTTTGCTCGGGTAAACCCGGCTTGTTCATTAAAGGATTAAAAACAAGCTACCTGGGGTGAGGGCGGGTCAGGAACCAGTCGGAGGACGGGACTCGAAACCCTGCCCCCAGCAAGTAGGGTTTTCCTTCTCCCTTTCTTTCACATGTAAAATTCAGGCTGTGACACACTGACAGTGATCGAAGACAGGCCTCCCGGGAGAGGACCACCCACGGATGCGGTGACGCCACCCTTCCCCCCACGCTCCCCCTCCGCCAGAGGGACCCCCTGCGGACGTGGGGTCTGGAGCCCGAGAGAGTCTGCTATTATCTTGGGTTGGGATATTTGTTTTCAATGCATTTCAATCAGCTCTCTGGGCCTGAAAGAAAAATACCCATGTAAGAGCAAATGCAACGCTTTACCGGTGAAAGAGTAAAACTTCAGAGCCGAAGAACACCTCACTATGAAATATTTTTACTTTATAGTGTATCATCCCTTGAAGATGATAGAATGCTCTCTGTTGGGTTTCTCGTCTTAGCCTTAACATATCCCGGGGTTTTCAGACCCTGACTTCGGACTCCGGGGGCTGAGATGATCGCCAAGGCCTTAAGGCGGTGTGGGACTCACGCTCTTGGGAAGCCCTGGGCTGGGGAAGCAGGTCCTGCGTGCTCCCGTTCACGTCCCTGAAATTGCCCCACGTCCAGTTGAGTGTTTTCTGCTGGAGCCTCTGAACTGTAGCGTTGTTGATTTCTTCTCTACTGCCCTCAGGATTCTCTCTCTGACAGCCTTTTAAAAACATTGGAAAGATGAGCCCTGGCTGGTGTGGCTCAGTGGATTGAGTGCCAGTCTGCAAACCAAAGGGTTTTGGCTCGATTCCCAGTCAGGAAACAGGCCTGGGTTGCGGGCCAGGTTCCCCAGTAGGGGGCGCGCGAGAGGCAACCACACATGGATGTTTCCCTCCCTTTCTCCCTCCCTTCGCCTCTCTCTAAAAATAAATAAATAAAATCTTTTTTAAAAATTGGAGATATGGGACTGATAATGACTGAGAAACAACTACACAATAAAAATTAAAATACTGTAAATAAAAGGCTTCTTACTGTTTCCCAAAGGAACAATCTGCAACGCCAGACTGATCATAAACAGAAGCCTGGAATATTGAAAGAAAAGCACTGAAGTTTAAAATATAAAAAAAGCATAAGCAGAACTTTACATGCGTGTAAACTAATGCAATCACATATAATAGAAAGCTATATACAATGTTTAAGGGATAGTATCATGCAGTCATTTGGTAACTTGTAGACTTTGGTTACCATATTTTGCATACTGCGCACTTTTTCGCCCAAAGTTCTGAGTGAAAAATAAGGGTGCGCCTTATCCACGGGTAAAATGATCGCACACCGTGGGTGTGATAATCCTGAGACAATTTGCACAAAAACTCGGGTGTGTGTGCATTATGTTGCCATCGCTTAGATTTCGAGACCGAGAAGGCATACCGTTCCTCGACGGGAGGGAGCAGCCCTGCCCGTCCTTCTGGAGGCTTTTACACCTCCCTCCCGGGCCTAAGATCCGATGAGCCCTGTGCTTACCTAACAGGGGCGCTCCGGGCCATTTCCTCCCAGACGCGGTGGGCAGCAGAGTCCGCTCCTCTCCCCAGATGCGGCGGAGGCCAGTTTACAAGGAAGTGGGTCCGACGGCGTTTGTACTGGAAGGTCCTGCAGCCACTGCTTGAGGAGACCAGGTGGGTAAGAACTGAGGACACAGGTATTCCCTACCTCCACCTGGGCCACGGGAAGCAACCTGAGAGAGATCCCTGAGTTCTGCCGTGGAAGCCCTTGGGCAACAGCCGGTTGTGACTGTCCCCTCAGGGAGACTCAGCTGGGGGCAGGGGGTGGAGACACGGCTGATTCTGTCCCCAGCCACGGGGACAGTGCAGACGCAGCCAGAGCAGCAGGAGAGGCCAGCCCTGATGTAAAACACTGGTAACCAAGGCAACACCTCTTTCCCTCACCGGAGGGGGGGGGCAATTAAAACCCCAACACAAACAAACAAGTAAGTTTTCATGGAAAATGGACATTTTGCATTGCTAAGTGTGTATCCCGGGAGATGGGAGGGGACCCGGTGGTAAACGGAGCCACTGTGTGGGACCTGCCCGGCAGACGCGGGTCCCAGAAGCCTGGAGTGCGGGAGACACTTCGACCCCTGCTGCCCAAGGTGCCAGCATTCCCGCAGACGCAGCCAGTTCTCCGTGCCCCGCACGGTGATCAGTGCGTCTATACTTCACTCGGTTCACAGAGCGCTGCCCCGGGAAGCACTCTCAGCAACCCCCGCGTAACAGGTGAGGCCAGTGCGGCCCGGAGATGGGTTAGACCTTTCCAAAACAGCACGTGCACAGATCGCGTGAGAAGGCTCCAGGGGAACGGCCGCCCGCCCCACCCCCATCCTGGAGGAGCCTCTCGGAGCCCGAGAAGGCAGTGGTCTGGGAGCCTCTTCTGAGACTCTGAGTCTCAATGTTTCTTGTTGCCAAAATAGCGACCGGAGCCCTTTCACTGGCGCCAAAGAGGACCCCTTGCAATGTGGGTGCAAATGGCTCTTGTGATTTTAATAGAAAAACTGCTTTCTAAAGATAGCGTGCTTCCTCCAAGGATGATATTGTCTTGGTTCCTGATTTAATTTTTTTAAAGATTTTATTTATTTATTTTTAGAGAGAGAGGAAGGGAAGGAGAAAGAGAGGGAGAGAAATATTGGCCCACAATCGAGGCATGCGCTTGAGTGGGAATTGAACCTGCGACCTTTCAGTTTGCAGGCTGGTGCTCAATCCACTGAGTAAATGTTTAAACCTTTAAATGTGAGGTTCATTAGACAGGCTGTGAAACACACCAACAGCGCATCGGTGAGCCTGGCTGCAGGGAGGCCCCCATCCCCGGTGCCGTGAGCTGCGGGGACCAGCGGGCAGGACAGGCAGAGTGTGACACCCGGCGCCTTCGTGAAGCGTCTGTAACTGGCACCACGGTCAATGCACCTTTAAACCGAGTGGTCACGACCTGTTAATTCCAGCATTCAGTTGTATGTACAGGTGAGTGCGTTTATGGCTTTAAGTCACTGGGAATGTTTCTACAACCTAAATGGCTCACCCACTAAAATGAAACCATGCAGAAGCTCAGGGAGTATATTATCTGAATAGGAAGTGTAAGAGCTGTTCAGTTTACAGGGTGATACTCAATCCAAACCTTGCTAATAATATTTAAAAATGTAAAGGAGTATCTAAAATGTAACTTTCCCTTACAGTTATTTTTAATCAAATGTGCATTGTGGACGTTTTCAGATTTACACAAAAGCTAGGTCAAGGATCCCATAAACCTGCCTGGGTTCCACAGTGAAGTATCAACCTTTGCCAATCTCATTTATTCCCCCCCCCCCGAATGTTTTTTAAAAGCAAATCTGAGACATCATGATATTTCCCATGTCACATAAGGTTTTGAAAATAGGCACCTCATCAAGGGGAACCAGAGAAATAGGGGTGGAATGGGAGGTCAGAAACAGCCCCGGAATGTCCCACCTCTGGCTGTTTGCTTAAGATCTAAAGTCAGCTCTCCGGAGGGAAAGGGGTGGTGGCCCGGGTGGGGGGGGGGGTGGCGATAAAGTTGTGCAACCTCTTTTTCAGCAACCTGTCACTTGCTCTCATTGACTAAAGGTCTCATAAAGAGAACTTTGCATTTCACTGAGGAAGAGCCCAGGGTTGCTTGGTTAGGGAGGCCCAGCTGGCGGGTGGCTGGGGAGCAGCTGGAGGCCAAGTGGCAGGAGGCAGACGCCCAGCTCCAGGCAGGGGCCTCTCTCTCTCTCGTTATCACTTGTGAACAGATAAGCCTGGAGCCAACTCGGCCGGCCGACCTCCAGCTCATTTTGAGCTGGCCCACGGTGTGTGGGAACCGGGACACCCTGTCTCGGGACTGGAGACCACCGCCCCTCCTCCGTCCGGGTCCTTAGCACATCAAACAATGGCTGATGAAAACGTTCTGCACCAAATTAGGTGCGAAGGGATGTCTGAGAGCGACTTTAAAGCAGGTCGGTCTGTGTGCCCGTGTGCACTGCTCCCTGGGTGCTCACCCTGCAGGCCTTCGTCTCAGAAACCCGGGCAGAGCTGAGAGCCACGGCAGGATTCCCCACCACCCACCCACCCATCAGCCCAGGAGACTCTGGTGCAGAGCCAAAACTGTGACTCTGTGTCTACGTTCTGCGTGGCTGTGTGCTCCCGAGGGTGGGATGCTCCTTCCAAGCCTTTGCTGCTACCTTTGAGCGCAGTGCCGGAGGGCCCTGCCACTCGGTGAAGTGCAGTTTGTGTGCATGAAAGAATAAATGGGCCCTGGCTGGTGCGGCTCAGCGGACTGAGCACCGGCCTGCTCAGGTCACCAGTTCGAGTCCCAGTCAGGGCACAGGCCTGTGTTGCGGACCAGGTCCCCAGTAGGGGGCGCTCGGGAGGCAACCACACATTGATGTTTCTCTCCCTCTCTCCCTCCTTTCCCCTCTCTCTAAAAATAAATAAATAAAATACTTTAAAAAAAGACTAAATGGATTATCATACTGAGAATCCACTGAGTGTGAAAATGAAGAAGAGGATAGCTTGGGGATATACAATGTGGGGGAGGAACAAACTTCTCTCCCCCCTCCAAGTTCTTCTGGCTGGTCTAATCATGGGAGAGGTTAGCAAGAGAAAAGTAACCAAATTTAAGACATACATATGTGTGGGAAGCCCGCCCTCAGGAGAGGTGCAGAGACAGAAAGGGGGTGGAGGTGTATAAGGCCGTCTGCACAGGGCACGAGGCCGGCCGTGCGCCTTGGGGGCCACAAAGGGCCACCGCAGGGTCAGAACAGCAGATGCTCAGTGAAGAGACAGGCCAGGAGCAGTGAGTTCTCTCTCCTCATCGCGTATGGTGGGCAGGGCCCCTAGTTCAAGTTCTCCAGGTCGTGCGGGAGAGGGGTGGGCAGAAGTTTCTCCTGAGCCTGCAGCTGAAGCTCCCTTTAGCTCAAAACGATCTGCTTGCCACAGAGGGACGCCTTGGGGTGACTTGTTCTGAACCCCCAAAGTTCCCTCCTTGGAAACTCGCCTGGAAATTTCACCTTCCAGAAGTTAGGTTGGAAGGCTATTCTGTTTTCAAGTAATGCTTATTTTTCACTTATAGTTGACATACAATATTAGTTTCAGGTGTACAACATAGCAATTCACCCTGGCTGGTGTCGCTCAGTGGATTGAGTACCTGTGAACCAAAGGGGGTGGGGGGAGGCACCTTTGGTTCCTGGTGCAGCTGGAGGTCAAGTTCTCTCCTTTGCACCTGCTTTGGCTGCGTGGCTTGTGGTTTTGGCCCGCTGCCTTTGAAAAGCAGCTGCATTTCCCTGAACGGGATAGGACCATTTTGAGTGAGTTCTGCAGTTATAAAAACCTCCACTTTAGGCTTTTGGGCATGGTACACATTAATTTTTTTTAAATAATAATTTATGCCCTGGCTGGTATAGCTTAGTGGATTCAGCGTGGGCCGGAGAACCAAAGTGTCACTGATTCCATTCCCAGTCTGGGCTCATGCTGGAGTTGCCGGCCAGGTCCCCAGTAGGGGGCGCACAAGAGGCAACCACACATTGATGTTTCCCTCTCTTCTTCCCTTCCTCTCTCTAAAAATAAATGTAAAATCTTTTAAAATAATAATAACAATTTATTATTAAATTCTACAAATAATTGCTGACTCAAAATTCTGCTAAACCCATGGGGGGGGAGGACCGAAAGATTTTTTTTTTTAATGGAGCCCTACTCGCCATGATAATTTAAACAAATAAGATAGGACAGGTGGCCGGCCAGGCCCCGTTGGAAGCAGGTGTGGGGCTCTCAGCGGCCCCAGACCGCAGGGCCTCCTGGGCGCGGTCACATCCGAGAAGTTCGCTGACGATCAAAGGCTAAATGGAAATTCCTTGCCCTGTTCCCTTCTGGGAGCGGATACCCGCTGCCTGGCCGCCCGCATCCTCTTTGTGCAGCACGTGTTGTTTCTGAAGGTGATGAGGTCTGCGTGCCTGGGGTGAGTGAAAACCGCACAGAATGCAGAAACTGAAACAAAGTTTTCACCTCTGCTCGAGACAGCTCTGCTCAGGGGGTTAAAAATAACAACCCTAGCCCCAGGCAGGGCCGTCTTCCCTCGGAGCCTCTGACGGTGAGACGGGCCGGCCGGGGGCGCCAGGAGCCGCTCCCTGCTCCCCACGGCAGTTGCAGATGGGGCTGCAGGCGCGGCTGTCTGCGGGATTTGCTCGGCTGTGTTCCCTTTGCTCACACGTGTGCGAGAACAGGGCACACCGTCCTTTCGGCGACCTGCTGCATTTCGATGCCAAAACACACAGCCTTGGATGTTTAGCATGCTGATGAGACAGGTGATGCATGAAGCAGCATATAGTTCCAGTGCGCAGGCGCCAGAGAGTCCCCGCCTCCACGTACTGGGACGTCGTCTTCCCACCTTGGACTTCTTTCAAACTGTTCCCCAGCCTTCGTCTGGGGAGCAGCCCATTCTTCCCTCCATCAGGGCTAACTCCCTCTTGACCTTGAAGGTTTTTTTGTTTTAAGATTTTATTGATTTGAGAGAGCAGGGAAAGGAAGGGAGGAAAAGGGGGAGAGAAACATTGATGCGGGAGAGAAGCCTCCAACGGCTGCCTCCCATACGCGCCCCAAAGGGGGGCCGAACCCACAACCCAGGCGTGTGCCCTGACCGGGAGTCAAACTGGCGACCCGTTTGCTTTGCAGGGTGACGTCCAACTAAGCCACACAAGTCAGGGCGCACATGAGTTTTTAATAAACCTCTTGCCTGAGCACTGATTTTGGTGAACTCTCTGATTTCCGGGAGTTGCTGAGACCCCCGGACCCTGATAGCAAAACAGACACCACACAGAGAAGAGAAGGCCGGTCAAGCGCGGGCAGGCCCCGTGCTCTCGGCGTCCCCAGCACATGAGGTTTCCTGTAGCTGTCGCAACCAATGCCTACGAACTGGACGGTTTAAAGCATTTCTGGGGCCAGAGGTCTTACAGTGAGGCGTCGGCAAGGTTGGCTCCTTCGGGAGGCTGGGGGCGGGGAGGGGGGGGCGCAGAAGGGGTCAGGGGGACCTGTCCCGGGGCTCTCAGCCAACTTCTGGAAGTTCACTGCTAGTTTCTGCTCTTGGCCTGAGGATGCATCAGCCTGGCCCCTGCCTCCCATCTTCAGCGGCCCTCCCCTCTCTGTCTCTGGGTCTCCGGCCTTCCGTTACAGGTTCGAGGTTCGTGTGCCTGATGCTTCAAAAAAACGTCAATATTCAGCAGATCAGTCTGTAGCAAAAGGAAAGGTTTGTTGATTAAAAAGGCCTACCTCGAGAAGATTGGAGAACAAATTTTCAAATCGAGCTTCACCTTCTCATGTATCAAGGGGAGGGAGGATGAGTGAGGTGAAGAGGCAGCCAGGCCCCAAAAAGGGGTCCTAGGAAAGCTCAAAATTTCCGAATCCCGTTGTTCTTGGTGGACCCCCACTGATAGGAGCCTGGCTCTGGCGTCATTCCTCCGTCACACTTCCCCACCTCGTCACCCACACCGGCTGCACTCTCCGTCGCTGCTGAAGCCTCAGGATGCATTTCTCCAGTCAGTGAGCGTATCTGTGGCAGGAACCATTAGCCTGAAGGTCGTCAGAGAGAGCAAGGATTTCACATCCTCTCCTTTCTCTCTCTCTTTTTTAAAAAAGATTTTATTTGTAGAGAGAAAAGGGAGAAAGAGAAACGTCAATGTGTGGTTGCCTATCTCATTCCCCCAACTGCAGACCTGGCTTACAACCCTGGCATGTGCCCCAACTGGGAATCGAACCTGTGAACTTTTGGTTTGCAGGCCAGCACCCAATCCACTGAGCCACACCATCCAGGGCTCCTTTCTCTTATGATGATATAGGTCATTGGACTTGAGGCCCATCCGAAACCCAGGATGATCTCTAAGTGTTTAACCAAATTACATCTGCAAGACCCTGTGTCCAAGTCAGGTCACCTGCACAGCACCCCAGAGCTAAGGTTTGGGCACATCTTCTGGGGGCCAATGTTCCAAGAAGAAAGAATCTAGAACCAAGAGCTCTGCCATAAAAAGTTTATTCAGAAAGTCACCGAGGTAGAAGTGAGCCAGCTGGGCACCATGGGCTCAGGGAACAAGTTACAGAGACAAAAGAAGGGCCCTTGCAGTTTTGGAGAAAGGCAAAGGGGGGCACAGAGGTGGGGAGAGAGAGAACAGGAGCACGCTGGCTCCTTAGGGAGACCTTATTGAGATCTTAAGGGCTTTAATCTGTTTTCCAAAGGTGGGGATTTTAAGGGAGGTCTCAGGACAGGATCTCAACAGAATATTCATCAGCTTTCCAGGGGTGTCCGCAAAGGGTTGTGGTCTCTACCGGTTTGAGGTCCACCTGTCTAGCTTGGGATGCAGCTGGCCAATGGGCTTGAAGTTCATTTCTGTCTCCGCTGAGGGCAGTCTGCCGAACTGGGCGCCCATCTGTCTGATTCACGGTTCGTCCACCCGGTGGGATCCTGTCTGAGGGACGGGAAGTCCCTCTGACCAACAGGGGTCTGTCTGAAGGGCCTGCTGACCTGTACCTCTCGTCCAGCTGGGAAACAGTCCGTCGGCCCGTCTGGCCCACTGCCGGCCGGGGGTCTACCTGGCTGTCTTTCCCGCAGGAGCTACGTCAACTTGTCTGCAAAATGCGGGTTCCGTGAGCTGGAGACTTGGTGGGGTCTGCCCACCTGTCTGGAGGTCCACCCATCTGCCCAGCTGGGAGTTGACTGGCTGACTGGGGCGTCTCTCTGGTGGAGGGTCCCCATAGCGAGCTGGGAGTCTGCCCACCTGGCAGGGAGTCCGGCTGGCTGGGAGGACGCTTGTATGTCTGCTCAGCTGCAGATGTCTCTGTCTGTCTGGGAGTCTGTCCAGCTAGGGATCCGTCTGGCCAGTCTCTGTCTGGCTACCTACCTGGGGGAGGGGAGGGCTAACATTTCGCTGGTCTCTCTTGCTGGGGGTGGTCTGTCAGGCTGTTCGTTGGTCTCTCTCTCCGGCTGGAGATCCATCCATCTGGGCTGGCTGTCTAAGGGTATGGCCATCTGCCTGTCCAGGTTAGGGCTCCATCTGTCTGTCTGTCCATGTGAAGATCTTTTCACCTGTCTGATATCAGTCTACACAGCTTTGTCATGCCTGGTTTGGACCTGTCAGAATGGGATGGGGGGTCTGTCTCTCTGTGGCATCAGCTGAGGAGGGAGGGAGGCTCCGATACTGACGTGAGCTCGTCTTTATCACACGGTGACAGGGACAGTCTCCAGCGGCCCATCTGTGCGTGCTCCCCTTCACCACTGAGAGGCACCTCGGGGTCAAGCCCATTCCCGGTGTTCATCTTTCAAATGCCCAGGGCAGCCGGCCAGCCATCATCTGGCACCCTCCCCCGGCCTCAGGCCTCGGAGTCTATAGTCACAGGGACAAAGTCCCCACCCTGAGAAGTTTTATTTTCATGTGGGCCCAGCGTTCCCATTCCTGACACTTCACACAGCAGAGCACAGCCTTCAGCGGTCCAGGAACCCACGTGGAGTAGCAGGTGGGCTGGGCGCAGCCCTCACGCCTGGGTCCACTCCGCAGGAGGGTCCCGGGGCCCTTTGGGCCTCCCGATGCGCAGGTTGAAGCCTGGGGAAGGGGGAGCACAGTGGTCTCAGGGAGACGCTGAGAGGTAGGCAACTTGGGTAAGGCCGCCCCCAAGCCTTCAGGCGCCCCTGGTTCACTGCAGCCGCATCCACAGCACCGCGGAACTCGGTCACAGCTGCAGAGTCCCAGCCACTTGAGCTCTGTCTGACTTACCCAGACCACCCGTCTGAGCTCCATTGGCCACGTCCTCGTAGGCGCCAGGCCCAGTAGGGCCGGGGTCAGCAGCAACTGCAGACAGGAAACCAGCCCCCTCCGTCAGCTCGGGCAGGGAGTGGGGGTGTGGGGGAGGGAGAAGAGGAGGGGCAGGTCCCAGAGCTCGGCCCGGAGGAGGTAGCTTCCCGGAGAAAGGTCCCCAGCCAGGGGCCTGGTTTGGACTGGGACACTTCCGGTCGTGACCTGCGCGCCGGTAGCAGCCAGGCGGAGGCACAGCTAGAGGGTCCCGAGAAAGAAATGGGGCCGGCCAGCCCCAGCCCCCCTCCCCACCCCCGGCCTCCCGACTCACCGCGGCCAAGCAGCGCCCCCTGCGCTTCCTCCGCGGGTGCTTGCGACCGGCGGGCGCGCGTCATCACCTGGCTGTAGATTGGTCCCCCCTCCGGGCTGGGCGCCGCGGCCTCCGTCCCGGTGCTCGGAGGAGCCCTGCGTTTCTGAACCACCGCGTACGTGTCGGCCATGGCGACGCTTGGAGCACCGAGAAAGGCCTGCTCCTTCTCGAGACACGCCTGCCAGAGGGGCGGAGGGGAGGAAGTGAAACCGCTGCGGGAGGGAGGGCCTGGTGGGGACCGCACCGGGCGCAGTTTCCTTTCCGCGATCTTCCTTTCTGCCGGGGGCCCACGGTCGGGGGAGGGGAGTGGAGAAGGGGACCGCTTGGGGGGAGGGAACGAGGTTTCTGGGCAGGGGTCTCTCCTTTCTGTGTACCCACTGCTTCGGGGCACAAGGGAAGGGGTCAGCCTGACAGGGGATGGGGCCAGAGTGTTGGTGCAGAGTGTGATCATTGCTGTATGTTAACCCGGAGAGAGCAGACATCTCCTAAGAAGGGCTCCTGGTGGTTCAGACTTCAAAAAAAGAGTCTACCAACCATTTCTGCTCAGAGATCTCCCCCAAACTGAGCTTCTGGGGAGAAACCCACAGTCTGTCGTGTGAGCAGCCCTTATACAGGAGCTCCTGGGATCCTATTTCAGCCAATGGGAGTGAGGCATTCCCTGTCCAATTGGAGCGGCACCTCTGACCAATCGGAGTGGCTCTACTTTGATGGATCAGGTTTGTGCCTTCTGGACCAATCAAAATGTGAGGATTTGGAGTCTTCATTTGCATGAGGACAGCCCAATCAGGGACCAGGGCTGGGGACTTCTGTCTTTAAAAGCCAGATGCCCTCTAACCTTGAGGGAGCGTGGTACTCTTTTTCGGAGAGCATTTGGGTGAGGACCCGGGCTGTGTCAGAATGGAGAGCTGAGTTCGTGACGGCGCGTTGCGGAAGTGTCGGTATAAGAACGCAGAGCAAGTTATAGCCACAGAGACAATGGGGTCTCTGGGGCTAAGGAGTCACGTGGTGCGTGGTTTATTTGAGCTCACCTCAAATAAAGGGCCAGTGAATCTGAACGGCGAGAAGGGGTCAGGTGTTTCAAGTGTGAGGAAAGGTTTAATCTCCGAGCACGCAGGAGAAATTGGGAAAGGAGGCAGGAGGGCCCGGAGCTGGGTGCCGGAGGATCACAGGTGGTAAGCGGGGCGTGGCAAGAGTGACCAGAAGGCGGGAGGGAGGGGCGCCGACGTACCGTGCGGCACAACTCGGAGTAAAGACGGAAGGGAACGGCGTGAGGCTTCGGGGAAACTGACCTGGCTCCCGGGGACATCACCGTGCCTTCCGTGGGGTAAGCTGAAAAGGGAGCGGGACAGAGGCAGACTCGTCGCGAGTCGGGGCCTGCCTCCGGGGTCGTACACCTGTGCTGTGGGTCCCAGCGCGAGAGGCCTCAGAAGAACCCAGACCAGCCAGCACCTTGGCCTTGGACTTCAGCCTCCGACACTAAGGGGAACTCCTGTGGTGGTTCATGGCAGCCTGGACCCACTAAGACAGTTCTGCAATCTCTGCCTGGGGTGCCCGTTGCGGTCTGGTCTGACGCTTTGTCAGCAAAATAAGGGGAAGCTGTATGCCATTCGTGCAAGAAGCCAGGACATTGGACGAGGGGTTGTAGAAAGACTCTGGAGAGTGTAGAAATTTCAGGAAAAGGGAATCAGAGCAAACCGAAGCGGGACTAATCGGTCGATTGCTCAAGCTTGGCCGATTGAGGGAATCTCAGAGGGGGACTGGCGAACCGACCACGTGTGTCAGAAACTTTCCTCCCTCTGCTTGTGGCCTTACCCTTTTGGCACATCCTGGTGCTGCTTTTCTTCGTAGTTCCCAGTGCAGGGTCCTCGGACCGAGGAGCCTGTGTTCGTTCTTTCTCCCGAGCCTCGTGCGAACCTCCTGGGCAGACTTCCCTTGCGAATGGAAGACTGTGCCACACTCTCCATGAAATGTGTGTGGCGCCCCCCGGGGAAAAAGGCCTCGGATTGGTAACCGCGTGCTTTCTAGAAGTAAAAGGGTAGGCTAAAGCACTTTGAGCTGACACAAACTGATGTACAGAGTTACCGGATGATGGCACCAATTTCTTTAGACATAGAAACAATGAAAATAACTTATGAAAAGAGTAAGCCATGGTCAAGTGTAAAACATACTGCATTGTGAAAAACATGAGATGAAACCAGTAATAAGTTAGAGAAGTGAAATAATTGTAAAGACCACTCTGTAAAGATAACATATTTGATAAAACGGCTAATAGAGACTTGTACAAGATCTTAGAAAAATAAATTTATTACTCCCTTAACATTAACCGCTGTGGTCCCTAACTGCATCATCCTGACTGTATTACTGTCCCGTGGTCATTTGCAGTTTATGTCTGGATGAGTTGGGTTTTTTCCCCCCATCCGTCTTGCTGATAAGTCTAAATTCTTGTTTGTGGAGTTTCATACTAGAAGCATAATATTCTCCAAAGATTTAGGGCCATTTCAATTTACTCTAGTCACTTATAAGACAAAAGAGATGTTTCCGCGAGAAATGTATAATTACTCCGTATGTGGATGGATTTGGTAGTCTCTGAAACTAAAGTCTCGTTTCAGGATTATAAGGCTTTCCTCGACAAATTATAGTATTGTGAAACCTCAGCATATACCTGGTGAATGTGTTCTGTCTTATGCGTGGGGACCGGACAGCTGGAGACCCCCAGGCCTGGTGCTGACCTGCTCCAGAGCTGTCGGGGGGTGGGGTGGGGGTGGGCACTGTCCCTGGGGAGCCCGGGTCCTGTGAGGGAGCTCGTCGTCTGAGGGTGCTGGCGCAGGGGCCGGCACCTAGTCGTGCTCCCCAGGGTCCTTCTCATCTCCACAGAGCTGGCCCCCTCCCTCTGTGTGCCAGCTCAC